>JACXGK010002975.1:0-26066 GCA_016801125.1 Novumbra hubbsi | reverse complement strand
TGCCACTTGCCCTGCTAACAGCTCCCGTCGCTAACACTAACACACACAAACCGCACTCCGCCTGTCCCCGGCACACACACAACCTAATGCTTACACAACACAGCCCTTCCCAAACACACACACACACATACTGACTTATCCTTCACTCCAAACACAGAACAGGACGGAAGAGTACAGAACAGAACGGAACAGGCTGTGCATTGCTGAACAGTACAGAGGATTAAAGAAGGGAATGGACAGTGTAGACAGCTTAAAGGCCACGCCACACTCACACATTCATTTGGTGTGTCCCTCCGTATCTCCGCGTGTGTAGTGAGGTCAGAGCTGCGTGTCCTTCCCTCTGGATAATTAGGTGGGACAGTTGCCGCCCTGAACGATGACTCAGGGGTGTGTGTGTGTGTCAGGTCAGAGAGGAGGGGACAGGGTGTGGTATTCATGCTCCTTGGGCTTCCTGCTCCTGCTTCAGGAGGAATGGCACCTGTCTCGTCAAGCACAGCCTCACTATCACACACACGCCATCACAAACACTGTCACACACACCATCACAAACACTGCCACACACACACAAATGTGCGCGCGAGTGCCCAAAAACACCCGCATTTGCGGCCCTTTCATTCACAGATGGACTAGCAACACTTGAGTGAGTCACTGAGCATCAGCAAGGCATAGACACACACACACAGTAATTTGGCTCATTGTCCTTTGCGCTAATCTGTGTGTGTGTGTGTGTGTTCCTTACACGTTCTGACAAGAGCGTGAAATAGGTTCAGGTAGAACCCTATAGGTTAATGCTCTTTCACAGATGTCCTTTCCTCCTCTCCTCCTCCACTTCTCTCCAAGCCAAGCCTCCCCCTCTTCTGTTCTCTGGTTCTCCCATTCGGTCCTGTCGCCTCACACTTTTCTTTTACCTGGTTATGGTTCCATGTATACATCATACCAGTAACTGTGTATGTCATCGCTACGGAAGGGAGGAGAGACAGCATGTGTGTTTTAAATTCCCCACGTGGTGTAAGATGTTCGCTCTCTGTGAGTCATGGGGTCTGACTGGTATCTGATTGGCTGTTCCTGTGGGCCCACGCCTCCTTTTATCACCTCCCGTGGTTCCCCCCCTCCTCTGTGTTTCTCCTCCTATCTCCCTGGACTCCCAGAGTGCTGAGATGGCAGTCACGTTTTCTCTCTCCTTCTCCTTTTGACGATTCTGTGGTGGTAGTGATGTTGTATCTCTGTATAGGTCTGTCTGTCTCAGTGCTGTATATCTCCTCTGGGGTTTCAGATATCCTCTTTCTGTACATTATGTAGGACTAAGAAACGCACAATAGAATGAATGACTTGATGGACTCTAAGCGTTTGACTCTCTGACTCTCTTGACAATTAAAGGGATATTTGTTAGCAGTGGGATTCACATGAACCAATTTCATTCCATCTTCTAATGTTCACAATGCATTGTAACACATATTTCCTAGGTCATTTCGTGCAACTCTCCTCCTAAAAGTACGACAAAGTCAAGTTAATGAGGTATCCTGTCCGTTCTCCGGCCGTCTTGTTATACTGAACCTCAGTAGATCAACGGCCCTTCATGAAACCTTCATATGTTTATCAACATGCGGTTTCACCCCTCCATCCCATCACATCACCATGGAGCACAATGTAATACAGCAAGGGGGAGGGGCTAATCTGGCGCTGCCTCTGAGGTATGTTAGCATGGTTGCTAACGCACGTGACCGGGGCGACGCGGCCCGACTGTAGATAGAGGACTGATAGCCGACCATGTCTGCACAAGCGTATCGATTCATCCGGTTCCCTCGACTGGAACTAAAGGCTACACATTACACGCACAGGCCTCTTTCCACTGAGCCTCGGACGGCCAGAAACACACATCCACACGCACGCTCTGCTGTCAGGACGGAGTGTTCCTTCTGCACACACTCGCCACACACGCACGGCACATGCGGTGTTTTCCGACTGTGTTTGTGTGGTAAACACGTCTTTATCCGTGTGAGATAGGGGTTCCGATGGGTTTACTGATATGCCAACGGTGAGGATGGTAGCAGACAGGAAGGAGTACATTGGAAATGAAAAGTATTGTTGTCAGATTCTCAAACATTATCTCCAAGATATCCAAAGAACGTTTCTTCATTAACAATTATTTGTTGATGTATTGAACTATATAAAAAAAACTGCCAAGTTTACTGGAAACATTGTTGTGTTGTGTAAAAAGGCTATAACTTTTTCCATTGGCTGAATAGCAGAAGACAAAACAAAGGCAACAGGGAGAAGATAGAAAGGATGTTTTCCTAATAGGATGGTATTCTGGGGATCATTCTACTGGTGTTGCCGATCTCTTTATGTTCGCCACCTGACAATGTCATTACACTTACTGACACGAACGCTGTTTCCCCCCAGTGACATCAAACTGCCCCATACTTTTACATACTTGAGACATCAATTATTTACATTTCCGGATGATAGTTCTGATTCTGTTGTCAGGAGTGACCTTATAACCCTGGAGACAGCTCCTCCCCTGACGCAGTACAGTAACGGTCACTCCCCTTTCTTCGCTTTCACCCGGAGACAGGTTATACCCGTGCCATATTAAAACAGTCCTGAAGGGCTTCTGTTACGGTCACACAAAAAAAATACACAAACATCCTCTCCCAGGTTGTTTCATTTTGGTAAAGGTGGGCCTGTGTCCGATGTTGGGAAATGTTAGCAGAGCTCTTAGTATTGGTCAGCACTGTCTAGCTCTGTGCTATAAACTGTCTCAGATGTTGGTAAATGTTAGCATAGCTCTCAATCTTGGGTAACACCGTCTATCACCATGCTATAAACTGCAGGCCCCCATGCTGTGAATACTGTCGTTCCTTCTAAGAACATCCCAGAGTCTATATTTAACATCCTAGCGTCTGTTCCTTTGTAACCAGACATCCTTTTGTAACCAGGCACCAAAACACGCTCTACCGTCGAGAGCGTTTAAGCCTTTTTATTTGGTATTTCTTCTTCTTAATTTTGGCGCCGGTAGCGGCAAAGCAACGGGCCCTGCTGCTCTGCTCTCCGTAGATGGTTCAGGCGGTATATATTCCATTTGTGTTGAGCTGTAGCGTGTCTATTATCTTCAACCCAGCCGGCCGGCCCCCTGTGTGACTCCCTTCCTAACCTGGTCCCCTGTGGTTCTCTGTGTTGTAGGATGAACTTAACAAAGGCCCAGGTTAATACTGAAGATAAGTTCGGCAAATGCAGCAGCGCGTGGAGAATGCAACAGACTTACGACCTCGACGCCACTCACATGCGTGACGCACATGCACTTTATAACCCAAGGTAAGACAGGAGACGCGCACACACACACACACATATATACACTACCACACACACGTGTATATTCTACCACACACACACACACAGGCATACCATCAAAAGCCCCTTCCAAGTAATACTGTCTCCATGACATGGTGTGTGTGTGTAAAGATAATGGGTTGATATGCGGTATGTGTGTGTGCTTTCTGTGTTTGTGGGTGTGTAGGGTGTGCGCATTTGTGTGTATGATATGTACATTTGCCTCTGTCTCCTTTATATTTCACAATTGAAGTGAATACCATTAATAAGCAGCACGGTAATAATGCATGTAATGATAGTAAATACCAACATAATACAACGCTGTAATAATGTATGTAATGATAGTAAATACGATTAATATACGACACATTACTAACGTATGTAATGATAGTAAATACCATTAATTTATAGCACAGTGATAATGCATGTAATGATATTTAATTCCATTAATACACAGCACTGTAATAATGTATGTAATTATAGTAAATACCGTTAATATACAGTACAGTAAAAATGCATGTAATGATAGTAAATACCATTAATACATAGCACGGTATTAATGTATGTAATTATAGTTAATTCAATTAATATAAATCACAATAATCATGTATTTAATTATTCTAAATACCATTAATATACAGCTCATGTTAATGTATGTAATGATAGTAAATACCACTAGTGTACAGTACTCAAGTAAATTATCATAGTAAATACCAATAATATACTGAACAGAAATAATGTATATTGTCATATTAAATACTATTCATATACAGCACAGTAATAAGGTATATTATCAATGTAAATACTAATAATATACAGTGCAATAATATGCTTGTTATAATACTAAATATCATGAATATACAATACAACAATAATTACTATTATCATAGTATTTTCCATTAATATACAGTAGAGTAATGTATGTACTAAAATTATTTAATAATTAATAATACATTTACTGCATTGTAATAATGTATGTTATGATAGTAAATGCCATGAATATACAGTACAGTAATCATGTACATTATCAACAGTAAATACCACGAATATACAGTACAGTAATCATGTACATGACCAGTAGTAAATACCAGTAATATACAGTGCAGTACAATAATATTTTGAGTCATAGTAAAACTGTGCATTTATTACAATGAACCGTTATATTCAATATAATCATAATAAATACAAGTACTATGTCAAAAGTACATAGTAAAAGAGTTTGGTTTCCTCTGGTTGGCAGTGGGCATTTGAATACATGGGCATTGCTTGTGTATCTTTGTGATATTTTTAAGTGCTTCATTTGATGCCATCATGGTACATGGTACAATGTTCTTTGGGACCTGTTTGTGGTTAATGTTGTGTAATGTGAGGTTAGTAAGTGATAGTATAAATGATGAGGTTAGTTAGTTGTATTTTTATAATGAGGTTAGTTAGTGGTTGTGTCTATAATGAGGTTAGTTAGTGATAGTTTAAACAATGAGGTTACTTAGTTGTATTTCTATAATGTGATTAGTTAGTGATTATGTTTATAATTAGATTAGTTAGTGGTGGTGTTTATAATGAAGTTAGGTAGTGGTTGTGTTTATAATGAGGTTAGTTAGTGGCACTGTTTATGATGACTTTAGTTAGTGGTTGTGTTTATAATGAGGTTAGTCAGTGGTAGTTATTATAATGAAGTTAGGTTGTAGTTGTGTTTATAATAAGGTTAGTCAGTGGAACTGGTTATAATGTGATTAGTTAGTGATTGTGTTTATAATGAAGTTAGTTAGTTGTAGTGTTTTTAATAAAGTTAGGTAGTGGTTGTGTTTATTATGAGGTTGGTTAGTGGTACTGTTTATAATGAGTTTAGTTAGTGATTGTGTTTATAATTAGGTTATTTAATGGTAGTGTTTATAATGAAGTTAGGTAGTGGGTGTGTTTATAATGAGGTTAGTTAGTGGTACTGTTTATAATGAAGTTAGGTAGTGGTTGGGTTTATAATGAGGTTAGTTAGTGGTACTGTTTATAATGTGGTTAGTTAGTGGTACTGTTTATAATGAGGTTAGTTAGTGGTACTGTTTATAATGAAGTTAGGTAGTGGTTGGGTTTATAATGAGGTTAGTTAGTGGTACTGTTTATAATGAGGTTAGTTAGTGGTACTGTTTATA
Source organism: Novumbra hubbsi (assembly GCA_016801125.1). Taxonomy (NCBI): domain Eukaryota; kingdom Metazoa; phylum Chordata; class Actinopteri; order Esociformes; family Umbridae; genus Novumbra; species Novumbra hubbsi. Next base: position 20,589 of record JACXGK010002975.1, on the reverse strand, counting down.
ATGAGGTTAGTTAGTGGTAAGGTTTATAATGAGTTTAGTTAGTGTTTGTGTTTATAATGAGGTTATTTAGTGGTTGTGTTCATAATGAGGTTAGTTTTATAATCTGGTTTAGGTCCTGTTTCATTCGTTGCTGTGTAGAGTGTGGGATACAGACAGTGTGGGATACAGACAGTGTGGGATACAGACAGTTTGGGATACAGACAGTGTGGGATACAGACAGTTTGGGATACAGACAGTGTGGGATACAGCCAGTTTGGGATACAGACAGTGTGGGATACAGACAATGTAGAAAGTGATATACAGGACAAAAAGGGGGAAAAGAAGGATATAGAAAGAGAGAATGGAGGGAGAGAAAAGATAGGGGAGAGGAGGCCATCTGTCTGCCTGCTGTAAAGAGGTGGAGGTGAGGAGTCCGTCTGCCACACAGGGGTCCTGGCTGCCACGGTCAGGACACTGGGGCGGCCAGCCGGATGCCTGAATTATTCAACCTGCCACGGTAAATGAAGACACAGTCGATAGAGAGGTGGAGAGAGAGAAGAATGAGAGGGAGAAATAGCGAGAGAAAAGTATGATATGAGCGGTGAAAGGAAACGGAGGAAGGTAAAAACCAATGATTGGTAGATTTAAGTGTGGTAGAACAGACAAAGTTTAGGAAGGAAGTTTAACTAAAATGTGTGTGTGTGTCTGCTGGTATGATTACTTGTGTGTCTGAGTGTGTGATTGGGATACGGCAATAGATAGGGCTTGTGTGCGACTTCAACTAAAAAACAAAGACAAGTGTGTGTGAGAGGGTGATAAAAGTGACTTGCCCTGAAGACACAGAGGGACGTGTTAAATGCTGGGCAGAATTCTATTAGCATATAAATGTAGATGTGTGGGGATCTTCACAGTTATCACGATTCACTGACTTTTACCTGCATTTACTGATCAGCCTGGAAATACAGCCCCATGCAACCAGTCAGTCCACCACAGTGCCTGCACACACACACACACAGACACGTTGACGTGTGCGTGCCTTGGGTTTGTTTTTTAGTTTCTCCGATTGCTTGCATTATGAAGGTTTAAATCTAACCTCGGTAGAGACAGTGGAAACTGATCAGTGGAACCAGACTGGCAAATCCAGTTCAGTGGATCCATATCAGTGGATCCATATCAGTGGAACCAGATCAGTGGAACCAGATCAGTGGAACCAGATCAGTGGAACCAGACCAGTGGAACCAGATCAGTGGAACCAGACCAGTGGCTAGTGGGAAACGTGGGTGAAGGTGTGTTGTTCTCGGCTGCGCAACACCAGTCTCAGTCCTCGCCAAAAGATCCACAGCTACGTTTAGGAGCTTAAGTAAACACTTGTGTTTCATGTCAAAACATCAGTGTCTCTCCAAAGCTATGTGTCGTGTTTGTTTTCAGAGGGTGTGTGTCTGGGCGTGTGTGTCTCGGTGCGCGAGTGTGTACCTGCATGCTTGTGTATGTCAGTCTGCAGATCAACCAGACTCTGGGCAATTCAGGCGTTTCAGTGCCAAACATATTTATTGGCCCTATACTAGATTGGCCCTATATCAGATTGGGTGTGTACAAGATTGGCCCTGTACTAGATTGGCCCTATACTAGATTGGGTGTGTACTCAAGTTTTTCTGTACTAGATGATGATTGTATTAGATTGGTCCTGTACTAGAACGTCCCTGGTGAGTGTTTAAATTAATTTAAGAAGTACTTTTTTTTTGCGAGACAAAGCCTATGAAAATGTGTGAGTGATGTCTATAAAAACATGTTTGAGTGATGTCCATGGAAACGTGTGTGAGTGGTGTCTGTGGAAATGTGTGAGTGGTGTCTGTGGAAATATGTGAGTGGTGTCTGTGGAAATGCGTGAGTGATGTCTGTGGAAACGTTTGATTAATGTCTGTGAAAAAATGTGAGGAATGTCTGTGGAAAAATGTGAGGAATGTCTGTGGAAACATGTGAGTGATGTCTGTGGAAACGTGTGAGTAATGTCTGATTGCCGTTTGCAGAGGATGTGTTTCCTTTTTTTGAAAAAAGTTGTAATTTAACTTTTCCATGTAGATACAAACATGGATAATTTGGCCTTGCGGGGACTTTCCAACCTTTCGGGTCAGGGGGAATAACTTTCAAATAATTTCCCCTCAAATAAAATGACTCTTAAAATGTGTTTGTGTGCCCGCGTGTGTAAGTGTGTGTGTGTTGGGGGAGGGTTTCTCAGGCCAACAGGATTTTCCAGAGTTAGCTTTACTGGTCTATGTGTCTGTGTCTGATTGGCAGCCGGGTGAGTGTTTCATTAATGTCTGGTAACAGGGTAGATGGGGCTTGCCAGTGGCTAGAAGTTAAGCATACACACACCCACTTAAACACACAAACAGACAGATTTATTTTGACATGGGATGTCTTGTTAGGACTCCTCTGCACGTCTGTGACTCTCTCCCAGCCCTCCTACAGCTGTGGGGAGTCGGAGAGACAAGCCTTGACTGTCCAAAGATCAATATCCCCTTGACCAACCCACACATCATGCATATGTACCCTGAATGCATGAGGGAGGAAAAGCCACATCCCCGGATATGGACAGAACTGCACATCCCACAAGGCCTTGCAGCTGTCAGCGTGTCAGTCAGTGCGGGGCAGGAGGGATGGGGAAAAGGGTGGTTAGGTGGGAAGAGGGGAGCGGGAGGGGTGAGGAAGAGGAGAGAAGGGGAGGAGAAGAGGGAAGGGGAGTTGTAAATGATCTGTTTTGATTGAATGGGTGGATAGAAGTAATTTTAAAAGTGTGTTTGTGTGTTTGGCTGTCCATGTGGGTTTGGGTAAGTGTGTATGTGTGTGTTTGCAGAGAGTGTGTTACTGTGTTCCACATGAGCGGGCTGAGTGGATTGACCCAGCAAAGCTCGGCTCAAACAGACAAGAATGCCACACACAAACACACACACACACAAACACACATAAAACACAATAAATAGAGATGTCATGGAAACAGAGATATCATGGACTCTGAGATATGATTACAAACTGACAGAGAGAGACACAAACTATCGGAAAACACATATGTAGAAATACAGAGACAGCTGTGTTAGATGTCATTTAACTGAGGAACAGAGATGTGAGAGATGGATGAGAGGCAAACGTAAAGGGACATTGAGAGAGATGGAGAGAGAGAGAGATGAGATTGAGAGAGAGAGATGGAGGGAAATTAGATAAGATAGAGATAATATGGTGTGTAGATACTGTAGGACCAGACATGATGCTGTCTCTTACCTCAGGGCTAGTTACACACACGCACAAACACACTCATCTGATTTAGCTATTCCCCTCTGGAGGGCCTCTTTTATTTATACCATCAAATGGTTGAAAGTGATTAATTTGTCAGGGGAACTGCTCGTTACTGTAAATTCACTCAATCTCTAATAAACTAGATTGCCTTAACACAGATGGGCCGCAAACAGCTTTGCGTGTGCGTGTTTGTGTGTGTGTTGGTGTGTGGGGGGGGGGAGGGAGGGATTATTGAAGCCTAATGCTCATTGGGAAAGAACAGGTTATAGAGGGTAAGTCTCTCTCCCCTCACCTCACCCCATGACACTCCTCCTCACCTTTTCTCACCCACATCCCACCATCATCCTATCCTCATCCTCGGTTTCCTCTTCTCATCCTATACTCATCTGCTGTTTTCTCTTCTCATCATATCCTCATCCGCTGTTCCCCTTCTTATCCTATCGTCATTCGCTGTTTCCCCTTTTCATCCTATCCTCATTCGCTGTTTCCCCTTTTCATACTATCCTCGTCTGCTGTTTCCCCTTCTCATCCTATCCTCATCTGCCGTTTCCCCTTTTCATCCTATCCTCATCCGCTGTTTCCTCTTCTCATCCTATCCTCATCCGCTGTTTCCCCTTTTCATCCCATCCTCATCCGCTGTTTCCCCTTCTCATCCTATCCTCATCCACTGTTTCCTCTTCTCATTCTATCCTCATCCACTGTTTCCTCTTGTCATCCTATTCTCATCCGCTGCTTCCTATTCTCCTCCTATGTCCACCCTTTGATTCCTTCTCTCATCCTGACCCCTCTTCATCACACCTCAGACGTTCCCCTCCCCATCCCCTCCCCCTTGTCCCCCCTCCTCAACCCTCCTCATCTGTCCAAATTAAAGTGGGCTCCTGTTTTAGGAGCTCTGTGGTTGGGTGCTACTTCGTCTGATTGAATTGAAGAATTGGGTAATGTGACATTGAGAATTCCATGGCGGTATACTCAGTGTTACAGGGGAATGAAAAGAGATATAACGTTAAGGGCAGACACATTCACACAACAAACGATACACCATGAGAAAGACATGCACTTATGAAGATGGATAGTTAGACAGAAGAACTAGATAGGAGATGTAAAAAAAAGGGAGAAAGGCATATAGACCAGAAGAGATGCTGGAAAGCAGGAAAGTAAAGAAAGGAACAGACAGAGGCAGACTGACACAGAGGCAGACTGACACAGAGGCAGACTGACACAGAGGCAGACTGACACAGAGGCAGACTGACCGAGATACAGACTGACAGAGATACAGACAGACAGACAGACAGAGAGACAGACAGAGGTGTAGTGGGCATTACTGGGTAAACCTGATTATGGTGGAATGTGAATTAGATTTGGTAGCAGATGGTGGTGTTGAGGGTGTAAGATGCTTTGCGAGCGCAGCGAGGCGAGGGGAAGGGGTGATAGAGGGTGGAGGGAGGAGGGAGGAATGGATGGAGGGGGGATAGCGGGAGCAGCTTGCGGCATCTCCTCCCTTCCTGACGGACGGGTATAAATCAGGACAAGCCCTTCCTGACAGCCAATTTCTCTGATCTGGTTAAAGACACAGCCGACTGGCTTCACCCTGCTTCGTACCCCAAAACATCGCCCCAACACCCATCGCCCCAACACCCATCACCCCAACACCCCATCACCACAACACCCATCACCCCAACGCCCCATCACCCCATCACCACAACACCCATCACCCCAACGCCCCATCACCCCAACACCCCAACACCACAACACCCCATCACCCCAACACCCCATCACCACAACACCCATCACCCCAACGCCCCATCACCCCAACGCCAATCTTACTGCCTGAATGCTCACTTTTTCCTCCCCCATCTCCCCCCATCCTCCCAGGTCACATCGTAGAGCCCTGTCACATTTCTCAGAGTGAAATCCTTTTTTAGCATGTGTTTAATAAAATGTGATTTTTAAGCCCAGACATTAGTTTTTCTCCTTTTTCTGTGCGGTTCCCTTTGATCCTTGGCCTGGTCCGTCCTCAGCTTCAGTCCAGCAGTTTAGGAGTAACGCTGCTTATTGAAAATCAGCTAATCTCATTATTTACCCTCGACCCATCCACCACTATAGTGAGCTGTGTGTGTCTGTGTGACAATGTGTGTGTGACTGTGTGTGTGCCTGTGTGACACTGTGTGTGACTGTGTGTGTGTCAGTGCGACTGTGTGTGTTACTGCGTGTGTGTCTGTGCGACTGTGTGTGAAAAGGATGTTCTTTTGTATTCTCAATAAGCCAGATATTGTTGAATTTTAGGGAAGGGTGGGGCTATTCTGGGGAAGGGTGGGGCTATTATGGGGAAGGGTGGGGCTATTATGGGGGAGGGTGGGGCTATTATGGGGAAGGGTGGGGCTATTCTGGTAGTAATCTCTTCCCTGGGTTGGTGCCGCCTGACACATTACAGTCTTGTCCATGGGTACAGATTTGCAGTATGTGATCTCTAGCTTGCAGACCCACCTGCTGTCCTGTGCGTCCACACAGACAGGAACCTCTGGGATCCTTCTGGAGGATGGACATTTGTTCTGTGGATCAAAATCCAGAGTTGTGTTTGTGTTTGATGTGTGTGTTGACGAGGGAGTGTTTTCGGTTCTGAGGGGTTCTGTTCCCCTAATTCTCCCTGAAAACACAGCTGATACACACTCACTCACGCACACCACACACACACCAAAACTGGACAGGCAGCAGTGTGTGGTGTTTCTGTACAAATCGTGGGCAGTGTGATATTTTCCACGTAGTCCAGACACTGCTCTCTTCACTGGAGTGTGGTTTTTGCCGGGTCCAGATACGTGGCACCAGGTGAAACACAAACCGATGGAGGTTCTGAGTGGCAACGGGGCAGTTCTGGGTCCAGGCTCTGCAGGAAGATAAATCACCAAGGTTACCAGAGACCCACACGCATAGTTGTCCAACAACTGTTTCCTACCCTCATCACACTCACATGTCTATGAAAGCAGTGAAGCATCATGCCATACGTTTGTATTAGTCGGTAATTATAGGTGTGTGATAACAATATAATGGAAAAATACAAAACAGTTGTAATTCTTAATGACATGTGCTATAAAAGGTGTCATTTTAAATGATAGCATAGCTAATGTTCTTTGGTTTGAAATTAATCAATATTTCCTCTACCAAATGGATGCAGTTGAAATAAAATACCTTTAAGGGGATTTTATTCGTTTGTCTAAATAACATAATGACAAATCAATATGGTTTCATGAATTGCCTCAGCTGCAGTTGTCGACTGTGGTAATCTTTGTTTGAGCTGAGGTTAGGACTCACCGAGCGACACTGACGGGTGTCACAATCATTACCGTCCCCAGTGCTCGCCCAGGCCCACCTAGCGCTTAAACGGGGCAGCGTGTAGCTCTTATTACGGTCCCCCCACCTCAGCTAGCCCGGTGTGGCGTCAGCATCTGAGGGGAGGCTCTGCGGCCGTTGGCCAAATGTGTTCTTGCCATTATCGCATTGATTGTATGTAATCAGTGGGTTTATTTTGCAGCTGAGAGAGTGAATGACTACCTCCCCGTCCTGTAATGTTATAACAATTGATCTTCCTGCCATGCCGGGAGAACAGTTACATTCACTCATTCTCCTGATTTGATTTCACATTCCTCCTCGGACACAAAAGCACGGTAATCATCCGCCCACCTGGACACAAAAACACACTCGTTCACGCCCGGTCCGGCAATGAATCACCGGGCCGTTTACCCAGTAACACACGCCGGCAGAAAGCCAGGGTTCCTTCACACGCTTCTCCAGAAGAGCAAACTCTTTCCCCTCGATCGATGCTAAAAACGAACAAACCAACAGCCGTTCATCGCTGCTGAGAAGCAGCAAAATTAAGATTGTGGCTGAAAGGAAGGGCGGGGGGGGGAGGACTTGAGGGGAAAAAGCAATTGAGCATTGTGATGAAATCATCCCATTCATGTAACTATGGAAATGGAAATGCGTTGCCTGTCTTCATTTCCCAGCGTTGGTTCCTATCTAGATAGAACTGTGAAAGCTTTATTATTTTTTGCTTATTAGACTTTGTTCCCGTATCTGTGTGGACACAAGGCTCAGAGGGAATGGTCTCCGTCAGCATTTATTCTGTCACACACAGACGTATGTTCAACTGGCCGTCGCCTTCGCTCATCCCCATCATCCTCCACCTCTCCTGGTCTCGCCTCTGTCACGTCACTTTATCCACGGAGGATGAGCGACAGAAGGACGGAACGAGGTAGTGTTGCCCCCGCGAGAAGAGGCGGAAGAGGGAAAAGGATGACAAAAGAGAGGGAAGAGAGGGAGTGAGAGAGAGGGAAAAGTGTGTAACGCAGAGAGAGAGATTGAGCATTAGAGAGGTAGCCAGGTAGCTCCAGTCCCCTCGGTGACATCCTCTAATACGGTGATTACATGTTTCTCCCAGCAATTGTCTGAACAGTGAATCAGAACCCTGTTATAATGACACCTTGTCATGGCAGAGTGGGCCACCAGCACCCCCACACACACTCACACACGGCCGCGCAGAACACACAGCCGCTCTCCGGTCCACGTCGCCCCACAGCGCGTCCTCAGCGCGCCAGGGGAAAGACGGACAGGTGGGAGAAAGAGAAAACGACGGAGAGAGCGAGAGGAAACAGGGAGGGAGAGGGGGGGGGGGGGTAATCTCTTTGTTTGGTTCCCCCTCACAGGTGTGACCTTTAGTAAAACACAGGTAGACGGCGGTGTTGAATATTTCATGGCTAAGGGAGAAGAAGCCTATTTCTGTGTGTGGACAGAGGTGGTTTGTGTCTCAGACTTGTGTTAACCTTGGAAGCCAACAGAGCCAGTCGGGGGCTTGGGAAACGGGGAAGTGCAGCGATGGGCTGATGATTAAATATCTATTTATGGTTCATATTAACACGGCCGCCTTCTGGCTTTCAACTGAGCTGAACACAGAGGGCGGTTTAACCGCACCGAATAAATACAATGCAATCGTTTTGTGTGGCTCAAATATAAAATGATATATTGTGAAATGTATTTACATAAATATATAAATATATGTAGTATTTATTTTCTAAGTTGGAGCATTTCATTTATTTTATTTTATTACATATTAATATTTCATATGTCTTTGTCTCTCTCACGTTCTGATTCTCTTCTCTCATTTGTCAAAACATCATCGTCGTGGACAACCAGTAGTTCATTTATCTTCTCAGCTGTGATTAATGTGTGTACATTCAACAGCACTTGGATTGCACATGCACACACACACACACACACACACACACAGCAGCAGCACACACTGCAGACATGCATCATACACACATATATACAGTTACAGACACACACACACACAAAACACCTGGTACACACACACGAGACCTACTACCCAGGTAAAAAACCCAGAGTTAACAGAACATGGGCTGGTGATACATTTGACTCAGATCATGTTTCTGAATCATCACGATGTCCTGGAATATGACGGCGATGTCTCTGGGCTCCTAATGGCCGGAACGGAGAGATGGACAACTAAGAATTACCCAGATGTCGGGCCCTTCCTACTTGGCAACCAAAAGAGTATTTTAAAGCACTGCAGTATGTGGAGATAACATATAGCATGTCCACATTCATCGCACTTCTCTCCCTTCTCCTTGTTTCTGTCTGTCTGTGATTTCTTAATCTTTTTGCTCTCACTTGGTAATATGCATGTCTTTTTTTTTCTCCCTCCTGACAATCATTGTTCCCATTCATAAGCAGCGACTAAATCTGAGCGCTTTTCACACTTAAACTCTCCTCTTAATGGCCCTCCTAGGGATTGAGGCCGCCTCACATGCTGAAAACAGATAAAATCATTACGTCTCAAATGGTCTCTCTCCCGTCAGAAAGGCTTTCTTTTCTTCTAAAATATAGGCCCGAGAATCCCGTCCCTCTCTCGGCTAATGGGAATTTTACTGCGTCTAATTTTAGATTCAAGTGGGACTCGGAAGGAGACCCGCCATCTGACAATTGAATTTATAGATAGTTGTGAATATTGCGGCCGGCCATTAATAAAGACCGTAGGACAGAGAGAAGAGGGATGATTCTGTGTCAGAGTTATGTGGATGAGTTTCTGCCATTGGGAAAACCTAAGGGTTGTATTTTGCCAGAGAGAAGAAAGGCTGTACGTTCCCTAACCTGTCCTAAAAGGTTTCGTAAAATGTGTTTTTGTCGGTTCTTGTTATTAGACAGCTGTGTGTGTGTGCGCACGTGTGTGTGTGTGTGCGTGCGGCAGGTTTTTCAGGCTCAATCTACTTGAATGGAACAGCTGATTTGAGTCAGGCATTCAGGAATGTGTCCCCCCACCCCCCACCACCACCCTAAACACCCTTCCCACCCTCTACACCCTAACAGGCCTCAATAGAGTCGGGTGTTTTACAAGCTGACTGGATTTTAGAGCACTCGTTTAGTAGCACCCCACTTTAATTAAAACACCCTTTTGTGTCCTCCCATCGCAAAAAGAGGCAACAACAACGACATAGAAAGATACAGAGACACGCTACGATTGGGGATACTGAGATGAGGCAAACGACAAAGAGTCTCTGGAGCAGAGAGAGAGAGAGAGAGAGAGACAGAGAGAGAGAGAGAGAAAGAGAGAGAGAAAGAGAGAGAGAGAGAAAGACAGAGAGAGAGAGAGAGAGAGAGAAAGACAGAGAAAAATAGACCGATTTGAGATATTAATTAATCACAGGTGCCATTAACATGATTTTTAGATAAACGATGGGAGGGGTTAGAGCAGAGGAATAAAGCAATGAGAGAGGTGGTCCACTGTTCTCATGTTTCTGTTATTGAACAGGGGTTCAAAAGGCAGCCTTCATTAAATGCAGCCTTTATTTCTTTTTCTTTTTTTTTTTTTTACAGTACATTGAGATTGTGTGATCTTTTCTAATTTGCAAGGCGCAAGTATACGAGTTTCATAGTTCTGTGCAAGGGCTGGAATAGTGTGTGTGTGTGTGTGTGTGTGTTGTTTGCTGTGAGTGGCTGTCTGAGGCATGATTGAGTGGCGTTCTGCCTCCTTCCTGATTACTCTCATGTAGAACAAGTTGCTATTGACTAGAGAGTGACTGATGGCTGTAGGCTAGAGACGCTTCCAACAGCCTGCCTCAACACAAGAACCCACTCTCTACATATATATATATCTATGTCTCTAGCTCGCACACGCTCTCTATCTTCATGACAACCTCATGACAACCATCCGCACAGTGTGTGCGCCATTTTAATTGTGTAGCAGTTGATGATGAGAACATGGTCAAGCCAAGGTTTAACCAAAAACGAACACGCTTATAACAATATATACCCCCCCCTCCACCCCATCCAGGCTCCTGTGCAGAATGTCCAGCAAAGAGCGTCACATAGAGTCCAGCTGTTCCTCCTACATCAAGACCGAGCCATCCAGCCCCGCGTCCCTGGCAGACAGCATCAACCACCACAGCCCTGGGGGTTCCAGCGACGCCAGCGGCTCCTACAGCTCCACCATGAACGGCCACCAGAACGGCCTGGACTCCCCCACCCTGTACGGGCCCGGGGCCGGCCCGCTGGGCCCCGCCGGGGCCTCCAAGCGCTACGAGGACTGCTCCAGCACCATCGGGGAGGACTCTCAGATCAAGTGCGAGTACATGCTGAACTCCATGCCCAAGAGGCTGTGCCTGGTGTGCGGAGACATCGCCTCGGGCTACCACTACGGCGTGGCGTCCTGCGAGGCCTGCAAGGCCTTCTTCAAGAGGACCATCCAAGGTTGGCTTTCACGCTCCCTCCGCTCGGGGTCGGGGGGGGAGGGCGGGGCTCAGAGGTCGGGGGGTCAGACCGGCGTTTCTTTTTTTTTTGATCTCGCGTGTCCTGCTTTTTAGCCGTTTTTTGACGGGACATTTTAGCGCGTGCGAATGCGAAGGGCCGCGCTTTATCTCTTTCTGATCGGTTTCTGGTTCAGGCACAGGTCAGGCTTAGGATTAGAGGTCAGAGCTGGGGTTTGGGTCAGGGATAAGGTTAGTGGTCAGACTCAATCCACCTGTCTGAGGGCTTTACGGTAGATAAGCAGCTTTCGGTCTTTAATAAAGAGATGGATGGTTGGATGGAGGCTTTTCACACACCGGATCACTTATGATCAGAAGCTGAGGTACTTCACGGGTCCGGATCAATGGGACTGATGTTACACAATACGTCATGTAGACGTGTAGCCAATATACATACAAATAGACTCTGCAGTTAAAATTATACGTGTAAAAGAATTCTTCAGTGTGTGTTTTGTACGATTAAATAACGGTTCGGACAGAATGCCCTGCTTCTAAGGGGCTCTGCTGATCAGTTGTGGTCCTTTTCTAGTTCCTGGTCCCAAACCATCAAAACACATGGTTGTTTTTGTAGAGTTATTTCTTCGTTGAAATAGAGAATCGTAGGGACACCGAGGAAGAACAGACGCTGGGATGAAGGCAGGAAGTGAGCGCCGGTCTCCAGCAGGGCGCCACATATGTGCATGAAGCTGGGGGGTGTCACCGCCTCACCACAGCCTCTCAACCAGTCGTCCTCCGCCAAGGCTAATGCTAAACGGTTAGCTCTCGCTAACCGCTCATGTCCGACAACGAGCGGTAACGTTCACTCTTTTTCTCAACATAGGACAGGCAAATGCTTTAGATCGAAACAGGCTTGCAGATGCTAATGCATTAGACCAAGTGGGCTGTAATATTGTGCTTGGCCCTGAAACACCCCGGCCTCCAGTGGGCAGCGTGGAGTGTGTGTGTGTGTGTGTGTGTGTGCGTGTATGCTGGCCACAGCTCAGGTCCAACCTCCTCTGAGCAGTGGTAGACATATTGGTATGTTTCAAGCCATTAGCCAATAAAACTGCAGGTAATCACCTCAGACTCTCCAGCTGGACCCCACTATAGCAACCAGGATAGAGGGAGTGTGGAGGGGGGGCCTCCCAACCTGTCTGGAATGTCAGAGGGGACAGGAAAAGTGGGAGGGATCTATCTCTACACTCCTCCCCCAACCTGCTGTGTGTAGGAAAGGTGGGAATGTGTGTGTGTGTGTGTGTGTGTGTCACAGTCTGGTGGAAGCCTCACTCGGAGGCACTGGCAGCTGGTGTTGCCATGGCACCTGTCCAGTGCCTCCCGACATCCTGCATCCATCACTTCCTTATTGGAGTGAGGGGAGGATGGGGGAGAAAGACAGAGAGGGTTAAAAAGGGAGAAAGAGGGGGAGAGGGAGGGTGAAGAAAAGAGATGGAGCGAAATGTAGACGAGACGGGGAGAAGTAGAACACAGACAGGAAGTGAGGGAGAGGACTTGACCTGGAGATATTTTGACTTGGCGAAGAAAAAAGTGGATAGACTGAGTCATAGGGTCCAAAAAGAAGGGGTATTAAGGTCATTCTGTTCGTCTTGTCGTGTCCTCTCATATATTGCCTTCATTCTCTTCCTGTTTCCTGTCTGAGAGCACCCACCTTCATTAGGTTTGCTTCCCTGCTCATGAATAAGGCTTGGCCTCATCGACTGGACCGCTTCTGATAGATGATACATAAAACCCAGGAGGGGACTGGGGAAAGCCAGACAGACTCTTATTGCATTGTAGAGTTGCGAGAGGGAAAGGGATGAGAGAATAGATAGAGGATCTAATACTGTATGCTGTCTTATTACTCAAATCACATCACCTCACAACTCACCTAACTGCTCACCATGTCAGCGTACCGCAATATACACACACACTGGCACACACACACACACAGGCCATGTGTAGAGGATATTACCAGATAGAGAGAGAGTTTTACTCTTATAAATTCCTTCCGCACTAAAGCCAGAAACCTGGCAGTCAATACACTGTTGTACTGTATATGTGATGGACCCACACTGAGATACAAACACACACACACACACTTACACCAAAACCTTGGCAGTCAATGCGGTTTACACATATTGCATATCTGCAGCACTGAAACACGGACTCACACACAAACGCAAGCACTAATTAATTAAGATGAAGTGTGTGTTTTACTAGTGAAGTATCCGTCTCTGCTCAGAAGACTTACTGATAGGTCAGGTGATCATGCCACTGTAGAGGTCACCGTAGGGTCAGGTGGCCATGCCATCCCAGAGGTCACTGTAAGGTCAGAATGAAGGGCTAACGCGTGGCACAGTAAGCAGCTTTGGCAGGCTACACACACACACAGTGTGTGACTAGTATAACTACATTAAATGATGTGGGTCAGTGCGTAGCGGTTGATCTTGATAATGAGCTAAATTGATTAATCTGATAACTGGATGCTTCCTGTTCTTCTGCGGAAAGGGCTAGCGCACTATGCTAATACCCAAGCACACACATTTCTTAGGATAAGTGACCAGCCTCAGGTTGATGTGTTTTGACAAGACAGACATGCAGACTGATAGACACACAGACACAGACAGATTTCATGGGCTGGATCAGGTCACCACATGCCTCCACCCAGAAACAATATTAATTTGGTCCTCAGCTGAAGTATTAAATGGGAGCACCCAACCAGCTTAAGAACTAATAACTAGATCATTTGGTAAAATGTAGCAGATCAAATGCGTAATAGCATCACGTCAGTCTGTCTGTCTATCTGTACGTTGTCTTTTTCTCTCTCATCTCTCTGTCTGTCTCTCTCTGAGTGTGTGGGTGGTGTGTCTGTCTTTGCCTCTCTCTCTGAGTGTATGGGTGGAGTGTCTGTCTCTGTCTGTCTCTCTCTCTCTGAGTGTGTGGGTTGTGTCTGTCTCTGTCTGTCTCTCTCTGAGTGTGTGGGTGGTGTGTCTGTCTCTGTCTGTCTGTCTCTCTCTGAGTGTGTGGGTGGTGTGTCTGTTTCTGTCTGTCTCTCTCTGAGTGTGTGGGTGGTGTGTCTCCACTAGCTGCTAATAAACACTGTATCTCCCTCCATCTTCCTCCCTACATGCCTTGCCACAGGGAACATTGAGTACAGCTGCCCTGCCACCAACGAGTGTGAGATCACCAAGAGGAGACGCAAGTCCTGCCAAGCTTGTCGCTTCATGAAGTGTCTGACTGTCGGCATGATGAGAGAAGGTACAGTACCCTCTTCTATTTACTCCTTCTATCCTGAATGAGGAGAATACGCTCTTCTATTTACCCCCTCTATCCTGAATGAGGAGAGTACCCTCTTCTATTTACTCCCTCTATCCTGAATGAGGAGAGTACCGTCTTCTATTTACTCCCTCTATCCTGAATGAGGAGAATACCCTCTTCTATGTACTCCCTCTATCCTGAATGAGGAGAATACCCTCTTCTATTTACTCCCTCTATCCTGAATGAGGAGAATACCCTCTTCTATTTACTTCCTCTATCCTGAATGAGAATACCCTCTTCTATTTACTCACTCTATTCTGAATGAGGAAAATCACACTTATACTATCCTTCTGTATGAGGGTAAAATTTTGCGTTTCTGGCTTAATATCCTTTAAGGTCCAACATTTCCATCAATAAATATATTTCTAAACAACCAGGGTAAAGGTGCAGTACCTTACTGTAATAGATTAACATTGACATTTAAAAAAAGTATTTAACAAAGAACAACAACTATTTCTCAAGAAAATGTTTTTTTGATTTTCTTTCTGATTTGTTGATAATATTTTTATGTATATATTTTTGTCAGGAGGTAAGTGAGATGCTTTACACACCACCATGTTCCCTCTTTAACCACTTCACACAAACCAGAATATTATGTGGGCGAGAGAAGGTAGAGAAGGGGAGAAGAGAGGAAATAATGAAAGACAGGAGAGAGTCAGGTAAAGAGGGAGTCAGGTAAAGAGAGTGTCTTGAAGGGTGGGAGTCAGGTAAAGAGGGAGTCAGGTAAAGAGAGAGTATTGAAGGGTGGGAGTCAGGTAAAGAGGGAGTCAGGTAGGGAGGGAGTCAGGATAAGAGGGAGTCAGTAGAGAGGGAGTCTTGAAGGGTGGGAGTCAAGTAAAGAGGGTGTCAGGTAGGGAGGGAGTCAGGTAGGGCCAGCTTGGCATTGATCTCCACCAGTCTTTCTCAAAGCTATCAGGTCTCTGATGCCTTTCCTACTCTCTTCCCCAACCCTGATGCCTTTCCTACACTCTTCCCCAACCCCTCCAGTCCAGCCAGTGTTTTCATGTACTGTACACACACACACACACTTACACCCACCCTCACCCAATATGCTCCTGTTAAACTAATACTTCGTTTTCTTGTTTGAGTTCTATCCACCTTGACCACATGAAATCCTATTTAGTCCCTTAAAATAAACCCCAAAGCCTGCTCTGCTGTTTTCCGGTGTGGTGGGGGGTCTGTGGCCTCCACCATCAACCTACACCTACTCTGTCACGCCAACGTTGCAGACACCCTCTTATACACAGGCACACACACACACACACACACCTTGCAGGTACCCAAAACCTGTCCACCGTCGCAAACCCATTCCAACTGCATCTCCATCAGAGACAACACACACACGGTCTCCCTGTGCCGTACTGTCTGCGTTCACTCCCACAGTCAGCCTGACATAAGCCGAACCTACGTTTCATTTCCTCCCTCATCCGGGTGTGTCTGTGTGTGTATGTATGTGCCTTTATATTTGCGTGTGCGTGTTTCCAGTTTTCCTGTGAGTGAGTGTCTATGTGTGTGTCTGTGTGTGTTGTTGTCACGGGGCACGCTGCTCCACACACTGGAAGTCAATCAGGTAGATATGTTAGACAAACACACACAGACATACACGAAGACAATCAAACACACACAGAGACACACACAGACACACATACAGACAGACTGCCTTTCCTCATTCCACCATGTAAACAACCCAGCTGGATACAAAAGGGCGGATACACACCCCATTGATCACACGATGTGTGTGTGTGTGTTAGTGCATTTAAGTATTTGTAGAGCCGATGTCGGAGCTCAGGGAAGCAAACGTCTAAACGTGAAGTGGTTTAGAGGTTAAAACTCAAATGAAGGTTTAGGGACAAGTGTTAAGGTTAGGGTTGTTCATACATTCCCATTGCTTAAGGTACATGTTCAGGTTTGGGCTATGTTTAGGGTTAGGTGTTAAGTTGAGGGTTATTCATACATTCTCAAGTGTTCAGGTTTGGGTTAAGTTTAGGGAAACATCCCAGGACCTTTGGTTTCCAAGGTTGTGGTTTGAGCAGCCTTTCACTAGCCTATTAAAATGTTGGCACCCACCCATGGTGACCACAATTATATATAGACACCCTCACCACCAGGATACTAGTCTAATATAGACCCTGATCCAGTATGAATTGCCTTGTGAGACTGAGTGTGTTTGTGAGGGATGTGTGTGTGTGCGTTATGAGGGATGTGTGTGTGTGCGTTATGAGGGATGTGTGTGTGTGCGTTATGTGGGATCTGTGTGTGTGTTATGAGGGATGTGTGTGTGTGTTATGAGGGATGTGTGTGTGTTATGAGGGATGTGTGTGTGTGTTATGAGGGATGTGTGTGTGTGTTATGAGGGATGTGTGTGTGTGTTATGAGGGAGGTGTGTGTGTGTGTTATGAGGGATGTGTGTGTGTGTGTTATGAGGGATGTGTGTATGTGTTATGAGGGATGTGTGTGCGTGTGTTATGAGGGATGTGTCTAGTGGTTTGATGTGGCACGTCCTCCCCTGAGCAGCCAGACAAATAGCAGCCTTTTGTGTATGTGCCCATGGATTCCCTCAACACATACATCACCACGGCCCTCGGTGGCAACCCCATTTGTTGTAAAGTGCTCGAATTTAATACAGGGTCCCGCTCTACATATGAATAAGGGTCATTTGGAAAATTGATTCATCAATTTTCTTATTTTCCCCCCATGTCTCTTTTTAGGAGGCGGTTGGGTGGTTGTGGGGAGGAATTCAACTACAACCATAAAAAGGGTTGTTGACACCACAACAGCCTCCCCCTCTGCTGTCCCTGGCTGCTGGGTCATTGCTAAGGTCTTGTTATTTGTTAGAGAGACATTGCATTCTCTCTCTCTCTCTCTCTCTCTTGTGTTTTAGCGTTTTATCTTTTACTAAAAATGTTCCGTTCCGTTTACAATACGACTTAAGTACAGCACTGGCCCTACATGTACAATGCAGATTGCTCACCATTCCCTGTGTGTGTGGCTGGGTCTGTGTGTTGTATGTACTCTGTAATATGATAATATAGCCCCTAAAGGGGGTTAGCCTCTCAGCCCGGTTCTGCTTGTGATGTCTGGGGACGTTCATTGTGCCTGGCTAGTTCTGTTAGCGTCACGGCTAACTCACGTTGTCATCACCCTTGCTGCTGGGAGGGAAGGTGGACTGGGGTGGGGGGGTGGGGGTTCTTGGGGGTTATTTGTGGCAGTCCAGCAGCTCCCCCCTCGAGGGGAAGATCTGCCTGAAATTAGCCCTGTCCCCCCCAGGGGGAGAGATGCCATGTGGGGGAGGTGGGGGTAGGTGGGTCAGTAAGCCAAATCAGACAGGATAGCCTTTTACCTCCACCCCTAACCTCCCCCACAGCATGGTACCGCACACATGCGCACAAACACACACGCACACACACACCAAACATTCCTTTGTGCCATCAACCTACCAATTCTCTCTTCTCCTTCCAGCAGCTCTTTCCTTCACCCAGCAACCTTTCCATCCCCTAACACCTCCATCTCCTCTTGACTCCCCAACCTCTCCTTCTCCAACATTGCCTCTCTCCTGCATCCAACAAACTCTCCTTCTTCAACACCACCACTCTTCCTGCACCCAACAACCTCTTCTTCCCCAACACCACCTTTCGCATCCATCCAAAAACGTTCCTCTCACATGTCTTCCCCATGGCAACCACTGTCGCAAAATCCCCTTAAAGTAGATGGCAACGTTTCCCGTCTCAATGCCACACACTCTAAATCAACCTGAAATGTATCCCCTCTTCATACCAACCAACTTGCTAAACCAGCTCCACCAGAAAAAAGGAGAGGAGATGGGGGGAGTGAGTAGGGAGGGGAAGAGGGGATCGGGAAGGAGAGTGAGGAGTGAGAGATGAGATGTTTTCTGAAATTCATTCCCCTGAGTCTTGGTAGGAGGGAACAGGAGAGAACGTAAGGGGGGAGGCAGTGATGGGAACTGTACACCTCATTCACAAGTACACAGTTTAGGCTGTCTATTTACTGTCTCAATGTGTGTGTCTGTGTGTGTGTGTGTCTGTCGATCCATCTGTGTGTGCGTGTGTCTGTCTATCGGTCTGTATGTGTGTGTCTGTCTATTCATCTGTATGTGTGTGTCTGTCTATCAGTCTGTATGTGTGTGATTCTGACAGCAATGGAACACATTCACACACACACACACACACACTCAAGGGCCGTGATAGCACCCTGTCCAACTGATACAACTAAACATGTCTACTCACCTGTCCTCCTCTCGCACTATTTGTCATCTAATGGAACTGAGGCAGAGGAGAGGATGAGAGGGGAGAGGATGAGAGGGGAGAGGATGAGAGAGGAGTGAGGAGAGAGGAGATGAGAGGAGGAAGGAGGTTCAGGGAGAGACATGGTTGGTAGAGGTCCATCTGTCTCACCTCACTGACTTCTTTTACTCTCGTTCATTTAGTATGTCATTCTCACACACATGCATCCTGCCAGTCTATCCTCTCTGCTTCACACGCGCACACACACTCCCAATCAGTTAGATCACGTGGTCAGTTAACGCTACTACACACACACCCCTGTGGTATTCCCCCTCTGGCAGTGGCTGTCCGGCAGCGTTTAATGTGGTCATAATGATGCGTCAGCCAGACAGAAAGGTCGAGGGCGGGACTAGCAAGCACTTTCTCCCCTGGCGTCCAGACAGAACAAGAGACACATCTCCCTCTACCCTAACCCTTCACTCTCTCTACCCCGTCACTCTCTCTACCCCCTCTGTCTCCTTCTACACCCTCTGTCTCATTCTATCCCTTAACTCCTTTGACACAGTCTGCCTTTATTAGGGGCACATAGGTCCCCCCGCCCCCGTTAGTCTTGAGGGTCTATTTAGGGGCTGTAGAGTGCTATGGGGGAGATTTAAGGGTTCCTCAGTGGCCCGTCACCCCCTTGTAAAGCTGTGTGGTCCAGCCAGGCAGGGGTTTTAGAGACACGGAGGGAGGCTCTCAGAGCATTATGGCTGGATTTGCTTCCCTGTCTGCTAACAGCCCCAGTATGAGCTACCCTCTGATACAAGTGTCTTAGAAGTCAACCCTGGAAGGCATCCAACATGCGTGCGTACGTGCGTGCATAAGTGTGTGTCGTACACAGATCCGGTCACAATCTTCTAAACACCCAACATTCTTAGGCTCAAAGACCGGGTGTTTTTATCCAGTCACACACATGAGAGTTTGGGCAGTTGGGTCAGCGTGGGTCCATGCACGCTGGTTTCGGCATGTGTGTTTTTTGTGTGAGTGTCCTCAGCCTAGCAACATGCGTGATATTCATCCTGTAAAAGCTCAGTTTCCTCCCAAGCAGCAACAATTCATGGGAGCCACTGATACAGAGGAGCTGAGAAAAAGAGAGAGAGATATCGGGGTAGAGGGGTAATAGATGAAGGATGGAGGGGGCAAGTTAAGAAGACATAGAGAGAATGGACAGGATAGTGCTAACAAGAGTTAAATATAGTTTAAAAAAATTAATATTGAGAAAAATAGGGAGAAGTCACAAGTTGAGAAAGTTCTCCATCACGGCTATCTAAATGGCTGCCAGGTCAACACACACACCATGAAACACACACACAGCCACGCACACAGAAACACACAACCATGCAAACACGCACACTGCCGCACAAACTGGCCACGCACACAGACACACACAGCCATGCAAACGCATACACTGCCACATGCACTCACAAAGCCACACACACAGAGCCACTGGAGTCATGGACAAACAGCCACTGAGAAAAATGCACGCAGATGTAGCCACACACACACACACACATACACACAAAGCCACACACACACACACACACACACACACACACACACACACACACACACACACACACACACACACACACACACATACACATAAGGCCGCACACACAGCCCCAGACAAAGCCACACACACCCAGAGCCACACACACAGCCACCAGCCCACAGGGCAGTGCCCAAATGATCTGTTCTCATTTCAGCTCACGTCTCTGCCCACGAGGACACACACACACACTTCTTTTTCATCCCCCTCTCTTCCTCCTCTCCTCAGGTCGCTGACGTTTACCGGTGGTCACAAGGCAGGGAGCAATATGTCACTTCTATACACGACAATAAACACCAGTGCACTAATGGGAACTGTTAAAAGAGTAGGATATTGAATTAAGTGCGTGTGTGTCGATGATTCACACTGGATATTGTTA
>JACXGK010002974.1:6631-32090 GCA_016801125.1 Novumbra hubbsi | reverse complement strand
ACACTGCAGGCAGATTAATTAGAGTTTATAGTTTTGCAGACAGGGTTAGAGTCCATTGTAGCGTGATAAGTGTATGACACTGTGGAGTATGATAAGTCATGTGTTGCCGATTATTTTATTTTTTTAGAGCATGAAATTTATAATAAAAGTGTACTTTGGATTTTAGGTGGTAGGTAAAATTCTTCCGACCGTCCTCCACATTTTATATTATAGACCTGATATTTAGTACATTATATATCTGTTTACACATATTTAGTTAAAATATTTGGGGTCACTTAAAAACATATATGAAACATTCTTGCTTGATATAGGATTTCAGCTCAACCGCTTGGGGTCTCTTTTGTTGTATTTTATGTTTAATCATGCACCATTCTTTTTTTCAATGGGTGAGAGGTCTGGACTGTAGGCAGGACAGTTTACACCTGGACTATTTTACTACAGAGCCATGCTGTAGTAATATATGCAGAAGGCCTTCCCTGAGAAATATGTCATCTGGTTGACAGCGTATGTTGCTCCAAAAGTATATATTGTTCAGCGCTAATGATGCCTTCACAGATGTGCAAGTCACTCATGCCATGTGCATTGATGCACCCCCATACCATCATAGATGCTGGCTTAAATTGTTGCACTATTTGCCAGTGCAGTCTTTCACAGATTGGTGAACACTCGTCCTCTCTGGAAAATTCTGTTTTAGAATAATGTTACTGACCTGTTGCTATTTAACCTAATTAGTTGTGATATGATCCACCAGGTTTTTCCTTTGCATTGCACAACTTTTCTATTGTTTTGTTGACGCTGTCCAAGCTTTTCTTTAAAACGTGTTGCTGGCGTCAAATTCGAAGTGGACATATATTTTTCAAGAAACTATTTCTCAGTTTCAACAATTGATATTTTGTCTTTGTACTGTTTTCCGTTGAATGTAGTGTTTATATGATTTTTATCATTGCATCCAGTTTTTCTTTACATTTTACAATTTGTTTGGACGCAGTTGTTGTTGTTGTCAATAGACTGGTTACCAGCTGTCTGCTTCTTTCCTAAATAGTTCTTGCATAGTTTGATGCTGTGGTTTGGGTTATTGTTTTGTTCTAGGAGGACATTGGTTCCAATCATTGGCTGAATCATCCACAGGGAATGGCAGGGTTTTGCAAAATGGAATGATAGCATTTCTTCTTCAAGATCCTGTTTACTCTGTACAAATCTCCCACTTTGCCACCACCAAAGCATCCCCAGACCATAACATTGGCTCCACTATTCTTGACAGATGGCCTCAAACACTCCTCCAGCATCTTTTTATTTTATCTGCGTCTCATGAATGTTCTGTTATCTGACAAACTTCGATTTTTCTGTCCATAATACCTTTTTTCAATCTTCCTTTTTTCAGGGCCTCAGTACTTTTTATTAGCAAGTCAGAGATATGGCTTTTTCTTTGCAAATGTCTAAAAAGGTCAGCATTCCTGACTCGCCTTTTCACTTTCGACTTTGAGACTAGGGTTTTGAAGGTACCATTTCATGAAGCTACCAGTTGAGTACTTGGTTAGAGCCAGTTTGCAGTGTTTGAGATCTTCCGTTTTTTGGCAATTTCTCACATGGATTAGCTTTTCTTATTTCTTAGAACGAGAATACACTAATAAGTCTCAGCAGAAAGTTCTTTGTTCCTGGCCATTTTGAGTCAAACTTTGATGCTGAAAATGCTGTACTAGTCTAATGACTTTTAAAAAGAAGTTTAAAAAGAAGTTTTATGAGTTGTTTTTTTAATCAGCGTAACAGTTTTTAGCTGTGCTAACATACATGTGCTAAACTTGGATTAGCAAACACAATGTGCTATTGGGACAATAGGGTGATGGTTGCACACTAATAAGCCAAAACATTATGACCACTCACGGGTGAAAAGTATAATGTTGATCATCTCCTAACAAAAGCACATGTCAAAGTCTGGTTAGATTAGATGGTGTGAACAGTCAGTTCTTGTTGTCAACAAGTTAGATGCAGGTGAAATTGCCAGGAATGAACACCTCGGCGACATTGAAAAATGGCTAATTGTTTTGGCCAGAAGACACGGTCAGAGTATCTCTGAAACGGCAAGGCTTGACATCAGCAGTGGTAAGTACATACCGACAGTGGCCTGAGGAGGGGCAAACCACAAACTGGAGACAGGGTATTGGGCGCCCAAAGCTCATCCAAGCGCGAGGGCAAGGAAGTCTACCCCATTTGGGCGTAACTGACTGAAGGTCAGCTGTAATGATGGTTACGGGAGGAATGTGTCACAACACACAGTGCATGGCACCGTGCTACGTATGGGGCTGCGTAGCCACAGACATGGCAGAGTGCCCCTGATAACCCAGCTCCACCGTACCCACAGTGGGCTGGTCATTGGGAAATAGAGGAAGTGGAACCTGCAAGAGAGCTGATTTTCTGGCCAAACTAAGTAACCGGGTATGAATGGCACGGGTTGGGGAGGTGGGCAAGATCCATATGGCCACTCAAACGGACCTTCAGAGTTTCTCTGCACAGATGTCACAACCTACCAGAAGAACAACCATCTCTGCAGAACTCCATCAACCAGGCCTTTGTGGTAGAGTGGTTGGATAAATGCGACTTAGTTAAAGTCATATGACAAAGGCATGTAACTTAAAGGACTCTTAGAGGACAGTAGTATTAGACAAAAATCTGAATTTTAGCACTAGATCTGGCGAAAACACAATAGCGTTCATCGCCTGGCTAATACCATCTTTGTGTTGAAGGGCATGATTCTTGGAACAAAACACAGAGAGGTCCATGAACAAAACCAGAAAATGCAAAGGATTTATCTTTTAGCACAATGTCAACCCAAAGCACATAGCCAGGACAAGTCTGTGAATGTCCTTGAGTGGCCTGGTCAAAGCCCAGAACTTGAACACCTTTGAACATCTACGGGGAGACCTGAGGACTGCAGTTCGCCATCACTGCACCCGATAGAATAGAGTTTCATTGGATCTGCAATTAATGGGAATAAAATTCTAAGTGTGCAAAGTTGGTATAGACAAACAAGAAGACCGGTAATGTATAATAATAATTTTGTACAATTAATTATTATTCACATTTCTGCTGCCAATTGGGGTTCATTCTAAATAGCTTTAAACATAATGATATTATACATTTGCAGTTGTCATTTTACATGTAGTGTATTTGCTTTTACTTCATGCTAATGAAATGTTTATGTACAGAAAATGGATGCAGCATGCAAGGGCTTGGTAGGTGAAATGTATGTATTCTTCAAGCCAAGTACAACCAACATTGATTAAAACAAACTCATCAATTATTGTCTGGCTGAGTCAATTGCTTAGTTGGAATTGCAGTCTTCATGTGAAATGATAGTGTAGGCTAAACAAATTCTAGCTTTTAAAGATTCATAGAATCTGCCATAAACCCAAAGCAATGATTGCCCACCAAAAGTAACCTTCAAAACATCTTAAATATGTCATCCTATTTAATTCAAAGAAGTTCTACAGCCAATTCTCTTACAGTCCCTGATATTCAACTTCAATTTGTGACCTGAAACACAATAACAAATCCAAGCAGCAATGCGATAAAATCAAAATGAAAAAGGACTGGTTTTGTTATTATATTACCAGAACAGTCATTGCTGCCAGATTTACTCATATGAAATCCCACAAGAAAATAGCCCATTTAATTTTCCCACCTCCTGATAGATATAAAATGTGTATTTTCCGCTTGAAGAAATAAAGCGTTGTGCTTGTGTTTGCTAAGCATCACTGGAGAATGTAAAAGGGCGGCTCTGTCTGTACCATTTCTTTATTAATGGTATTTGGGTTCCCATCAGCTTCCCCCTGGGATCCAGAAAAAATACCAAGCATGTTTGCTGTGGAGTGTTCTTGGCGTGTCTCTTCACAGTCTTCAGTTATGTCATCGGGTCATTTTTAAAGTTGCTTTTTCTCTTTCTCTTTTCTCTGTTGTAATAATTGGAGATGGAATGAAGTTCATTACGTTTATGGCTCTGTATATACACTGGTGAAATAAATTAAGGGAACACTTACGTCACGCTTCGAGTCTCCTTGAACGCAATATATTAAAGTTTAAAATCTTTACTGGACATTTGTTGAGCATGTAACAACGGCCCAAGGAAACCAAAATCACAGACCGATTTAGGGCTGGATTCAAACTACCCAGACCTGGATCAGGGCATCAGGGGGCTGCTGGACAGTTTTTGGTGCTTCTTGGTAGCGATGGATGCACTGGTACATAACGTTTGTCACAACCACCTGCAAAACTATTCCCTTTTTTGGGGTTGTCTTGCTGTTGCCTCTTCAATGCAACTGTTTTTTCATTTTCATTTGCACCAAAACATGTGACATCGGTTCACAATCGCTTATGCTAACTAAGTGAATTGAATGATATCCCTGTTGAATTGACTTGGGGTTATGTGATGTGATGGTTATGTGTCCCCTTAAGTTGTTTGCAAAGTTAATTTTGGAAAACTGTTACACAATCTACCTGATACATTTTGTGATCTGCTGTTTCATCCACCAGAATGTTTATCAACATTTGTTCGGCAGGTGCTTTGATTTTGTACTGTTTTAGTTCAGGTTTTTGTTGTGTGGGCTTTTGGCACCTACCTTTTCCTAGCGGTCAGTGTTAAAACTCAACGTTACCCTGGAGGTTCTTGCAGTGAATTGGTTTTGTTGATATGCCAAGCGCAAAAAAAGTTTAGTTCAGATATGCCCATTTTCTTAAATAGGAATAATCTGAAAGTATTCCCCCTTCAAGAGACCATTGTTTGTGCCATTGTTGAAAACCCTAACTACTTAAAATTATTATTAACACACGCCCTGTGGACTATACTTACTGAATATCTGTCACAGAAATGTTTTTTGGGCCAGTTGTTGTCCCTATGTGCATGTGTTCAGAAGTAAATCCAACTATTATTTTACTATCTTAAATAAAGGGCACTGTCTAGCAAACATTTGCCATATGTTGTAGGGCTGAAAATCCATTAATTCTGTGATGTGGCCATTGTAACTTTATTAGAATCTTACATTGCTGAATGTCACTCCTTTGTCTTTCTCATTTCCTTTTTTAGATTTATCACTTTGGCATGCAAATTTAATTGGTTTCTGGAAAAGGATTTGATCAGTCAGGCTTCTGCCGCCAACAAAAACCTTTTAGATATTCATATTAGGGCACGGTTCCCCTTTGTGATTCTGTGCTATGCCTCCGTTTTGCTATTAAGTGACTGCTGTATGTCTAGCAGTCTTAGCCTGCATCATAAATGTCTGAAGTAGTGTACTAAATGGCAAATAGGGTGCTATTTGGGAAGCACAATCAGTCAGCAGGGTAATGGAAGAGATCCTGCCATCTGTCACAAAGCCAAAGGTTTTTAGTTTTTTGTTTTGCAAGAGTGCTTAGTGCAGGTTTTTTTTCCTTGCGCTTGCTTTTCGATATCCCTCCATGATTGATCTCCTAAATTGGATGCGGGAAGAAAAAGACTGTTTCCTTTAGAAACACAAGGTGGCGTGTTGACATAATGCACATAATTTGCCATTTTAACATAAACTTTAATGTACAGTGAATTACAGACAGACTTTAATACCTATTTTGCTAGAGTGGACCTTGCAGGAATTGAAACTCACAACCCAGCATTGCAGACTTGCAATTGGATCTTTTTTCAGTCAAAGGCATTTTAAATTTTCTGTCAGTTCGCATACAGTAGATAATCATCTATGTAATGACAATAGATGTTATCTCAATTTGTTGTCCAAACACAAAATAAAAGCATAAAGACATACATTTGCAGATGTGGATAGCAAATAGAAATGACTGAAAGGGTTAGGGCATTGTGTATAATTTATATAATATGTATTTAATGTCTTTTTAATGTAAACCATTTGAAGGATTTACCTGCTAGCAAATGCTGCACTCTGTGATGACTTTAAACATAAAGTGTAGATCTGTGAGATGGCCACTTTTGCAGCTAATTAGCAGTCAATGCTAAAACAATAGTTTTGTGGTTAAATCTTGTTGAAGATATTTATGAAAATCGCTTTGTCCTATAGATATTAACACGGTCATTAAAATGGTGAGGTGCTATAAGCCTACTCGAAACACAGACCTTATATAAAGTAGATCTAATAATCCCCAATTGAAGAAATGCATGCGTGAGTGATAACTGAAAGAGACACTTTTCCAGTTGTGCCGCAAAGTTTTATGGGCATTATGTACTGTATGAGTCTATATCTACGGCACAGAATATATACAATATACATGTATACAGTTTTCTAAATAAATGTTATTGCTATTGTAATTGATATTTGAAACCTGTAGGTATGATTTTTCTTTTGTATATATTATTATAAAATTGGATTCTACAAAGTATTTGTAAAAAGCTAAATATAGCCTATTGCAATTCATCATCATGGTGGTGAAGGTTGTTTCAAATGTCTGACAGTTGTCAATCATTTTATGTACCTTTAGACCCAAAGTTAATTTGGATGTAATTTGATTGTTTTACTATAACATTTTACTCTGATAAAACACCTAAATAACACATGGCCTTTTATTATTTATTCTTTGAATTGAATTTCAAAATAACCCCAACTGTTTCTACAGATAACTCAGTGATATGACTGTTAGTCAGGGCTATATACCGCACAGCCTCTGGATTGCAAATCGTCATATTAGTTGTGGTCTATTGTTCCATCTGAAGTTGTAGCATTCACGATTCAGGATCTTGCTTCCATGCACAGAACAAATAAGTTGGGCTTCCATTGCAGCTGAATTTTGTTAAGCAGAATATTTGGATTGTTAACACATGAATTCCTTGAACATTGTTTGCTAGACTATGGACTCTGCTGTCAAACGTATACACATAGTCCATTGTCCAGCAAACAATTGCTACTGTTTGTTTATAGTAGAATAGCATGATGCATTTATTTCTACTAAATATTTTGTTACGTCATGATATAAGGAAATTGTAATGTACTTTTTTAGGAAAGGGTGTTCTAGACGCAGACAGGTTGGCTGTCCTAATGCAGTTTGAGATTATTTTTAATTGACAGCTCTGGTCGCCTGGTGATGGACCTTAGTCTCTGTCTTCAGACACGGCAGTTCTTTACAGCCCAGGAATGCTGCAGGTCCATATGTCTGAGAAGGGTAACACAATGATATGAATGAATGCAGTGTGGTTACTGTTTCTCCAGACCAGGAGGCCATGCCGGTCAAAAAGAGAAACAGCAGGGTGTCCTCAATCGCTGTCCTCTGCATCAGCGATGTAGCACGGTCTCAAGTAGTCTAGGCGGTGTTCTGTTTTTTAAAATGGTCTCTTTAGTTGTTTGCAGTATATAACAGTTAACAAAAAATTGTTTTATTGCTAAAGGAAATGCATATAACTGAAATATTCTGCTGAGTTGTTAAGATCATATGAATACAATGTGCTCAGTAACAGATAGACGGCCATCTTGATTATTGTTGTCACTCTGCAGCACTAAATAACTGTTTTCATATAGTCACAAACACGTTTTTATTTACTATTTCTAACAAATCTAGGCATGCGATACACAGTGAAGAAAGTGATCGAGTAAGGTTTCTTCATGCCTAGTTTTATTAGCTACGACTTACAGTACTAAGTACTACTTTTATTAGCTACGACTTACAGTACTAAGTACTACTTTTATTAGCTACGACTTACAGTACTAAGTACTACTTTTATTAGCTACGACTTACAGTACTAAGTACTCCGTTACTACCTACAGTAGCTAAGAAGAATACAGACGTATGAACACTGCGTGATACTTTGGTTCCTGGTGATTGGCTGACTGCTACCGAGCAGGGATGTGTTAATGACTTGATATAACTGTAATAAAGTAGTCTCTTACCAGCTCTCTATCCATTAAAGCGTTAAATTGTCTACATATATCTTTAAGAAGAAATATAGATAGTATTAACTATTTATTAAAGTATAAATTATGCTGATAAGCACTGCAGTAATGTGCAGCCTCAGCCTCCCCT
Organism: Novumbra hubbsi; assembly: GCA_016801125.1. Classification (NCBI taxonomy): domain Eukaryota; kingdom Metazoa; phylum Chordata; class Actinopteri; order Esociformes; family Umbridae; genus Novumbra; species Novumbra hubbsi. The sequence goes on along the minus strand of JACXGK010002974.1, from coordinate 24,089 downwards.
TGATTGTTTTTTCTTTGGAGAGGAAGAGAGCTGAAGGAAAAAAACATGTCAGCATCATTTAGGATTTCTTTGGAGAGGACAGGAAGGTAAACTGCAAGACACAGCGTGTGCTGAACTGAAATCAAACTGTCTTTGGCAGGGAACACATCAATCACACAATTCATTCGTGTTATTTTACTATTCAGCTACTCCTCGGAGAGTGTGGATGAGCCATTACCATGAGGTCATTAGGAGGTGCACTGTGATTTTAGGCCGTTTTGACCATCAAGTCCTCCTACCTGCCACCCGGTCTTGAATGACGAAGACCAGACTTTTCCCATTGGCCCTGGCGTTTCCAGCCACCGTTTAGGAGGCATTTTGTCGGCTTGTAAAAAGCCTTGGCGGCCTGGGCTCCAATCCCATTATCATACATGGCATTATTAATTAGTACCTGACAGGTACCAGCAAGGTGACAGAGCCAATAAATCCCGGACCTTGGATGGCAGCCAGCGCACCGACGAGAAAGAGCACTACACTAAAGAGACATGATCAGGAAAATGGACAGAACACTGCATGTGGTCCAAAGTCAATACAAAGGAACATGTTTTTGGGTGATTGGTTTATCGGGTTTGTCAGTCACCTGCTTCCTCCCACCCCTCTATTCCCAAATATACACAGTGAAGACTAACCTCTTCTTGAGGATACTAATTCTATTGTCTTTGTAATCTTGATTATGTCTGATTTGGCTATATTAGACCCTGTGAGGATCTGTAATGCTGCTCAATGTCAGTTTTGAATTAAGCAGGTCAAGCCCCGATTCCTTTGCTTACAGAAACAGACACTTCCCTTTGGCCACACCGCAGCAGTAGTTTGTGTGTCTTTGCATTTTTGTAGAATGACAACATTGGTTCCTACCTGCTAAGCAAGCAGGCCGTCAGAAGCTACCTGCCCCCCCCTCCCACTTCAAAAGGAAGGCTGGTAAGCGGTGTCTCCAAAAGGCCACATTATCAAACACAACCACAGCTGTGCTCGGCAAACTTTGCTTTATTTCAAAGGGGCTTTGCGGGGATCAATTTATCAGACAGCTGCTGTGTGGTGGAGCAGCATGAGGTGCATCTGAAAGCTGCCGACGTGAAGGCATAAGCTACCGCCGGGCCTTTGATTTGTCCATTCAGACTGTACTACAGTGTTGCTCGTTCACATTTTCTCGAGTGTTGCTTGTGAAGATTGTTTTCCAATGTAGCTTTTGTTTGATTGGCCCACCTCTGCTGAGGCAGCCAGGTCTAAAGTGGACTGTGAGGTAGGCTGTAGCAGAAAGGACATGTCTTTGGCGAGGAGATGCTTTGAACGTGTCATTTAAATGACCGTTTATTAGCGGAGCTCCCTTTGAACCCCCAGGATCGGTCCGTTGTTGGCCATACGAATGGCGGTTACCTCAGGGCCCTAATTAACGTAGCGACGTACTGTTAAGATTGTGGTGGCTAATCTCCCAGGATGCACATTTCTGAGGGGTTCTCAGTGTGCTCATTTCTTTAAGTTGGTACATGATACCAGACAGCCTTACCTCAGTCACAGATCAAGCGTTAACCCTCGATAGTCAACACCAGCAGGGGTTGGAGGTGTCACCGCGCTTCTCTGACTGTGTCAGTGGCCCTGGCTTGTGGTCAATGTCACCAGCCAAATCCGTTTCGCTGACAGTAAATAGTTCGAATGAGAAGGAGTAGGCTGTTTAGAAACGATGACACAAATGGAAAAGTTTTACTCCAGCTAGTAAACACGGCTGCTTCAGACACCCGCTAATCCGATTTGCAGCCAACGGCAATGTACATGTTAGGTGGAACGCCAGGAGTTGCTTGTAGATCTGACAGCTTTAACGCGGCTTCAACTCCTAACTCGGTTGAATCACCTGTAATGCTCCTACCTAACTAAATCTACCTCTCTCAATCCTCCCTGTTGAATCACTTGTAATTCTTCTATCTTACTAAATATCTCTCTCTCAGTCCTCCCTGTTGAATCACATAGATTTAGAAGTGATTCAACAGAGAGGATTGAGAGAGATAGATTTAGTTAGCTAGAAGAATTACATCTCTCATCCTCTCTGTTGAATCACATGTAGTTCTTTTATGTAGCTGTATTTTGCTCTCTCAATCCTCCCTGCTGAATCACTTGTAGTTCTTCTGTCTAGTAGTATTTTGCTCTTTTAATCCATCCCTGCTGAATCGCTTGTAGTTCTTCTGTCTAACGGTATTTTGCTCTCTCAATCCTCCTTGCTGAATCACCTGTAATCCTACTGTACATAACTGAATCCATCTCTCTCAATCCTCATTCCTCTCCCTCTCTGGATCCTCTGGAGGAGTGTGTCCGCTGTGTGCTAAAACAGGCTCTGCCCATCATAGACGATGCGGCATATTCAAGTGTTTCCTGGTTGGGGGGGGGGGGGGGTCTTATCGATGCCGGGCCAGAGTGGGATAATCCCTCAGCCAATACGAGGCGTAGAGGGAGAGAGCACGCAGGCTCCCAGCCACTCGGCTTCTGGCTTTTCACAGCCCGGCCCACTTATCAACATATACCCAGACGAGAGAGAGAGAGAGAGAGAGAGAGAGAGATTGAAGGGGGCTGAGGTGAGCCTAGGAAAGTATTTGTATAGACGAGGGATGTACTCGAATGAGAGAGAGTGTAGGAAAAAAAACAGAGGCGTTGGAATGTGTGGGATGAGGAGAGGGGAAGGAACGGTCATCCAAACAATGTTGGTGTGGTTGCGGGGCACTGCCGGTTCCCTGTGGAACCCTGTTTCCTCTATACCCCCGCAACCCTCTCCGGCCTGGTCACGTGACCCCAGAAAGAGAGTGTGTTCCAGCCACAAGGAGGGGAAAGGGTTGATGCTGGCCTGTTTGTATTTTCAATTCTCTTTGAAGCTGTTTCGCTTCCATAACACTTGCCTCCGGCGGTTCCGTTGGCTTGGTTGTTTTACCGTTTTGTTGTGTTTTTACTTGTTTTTACTGCTCCTGGGCTGCCCTTTTTGTTCCGTTTCTTAGTTTTTTTGCACTGTGTTGCACGTGTGCTTGTGTGTGTGTGTGTGTGTGTACGTGCATGCACGGGTCTGAGAGACTGGGGTACACTGTGGTGTGATTGGATCGCTCCCCCTCCAATGCTCCATTGATCGCCTCTAATCTAGTGTCCTCCTGACAGAGCTGGTCCCCCTTTGGCTTTAATTATGTGTCTCTGTGATTTACATCATTGGCCTGGCCGACTCCTCCCTTGACTAATCCAATCGGATCCATCTCGGTAGCCTCTATGCTGCTCTCATCCAATCAGATATATTGAGTATGTGTCGTAAGAGTTGCATCCAGGCAGCTTTCCCTGTCCTGTTTCAGCCATCGGCCCAGAAGGCAAAGACCCCAGCGTAGGTCCACCTATCACCAGGGTACCAGGGACAGAGGCCAACCTCTCTGACCTCGCTTCTCTGCTTTCCGGACTAAATGGGCAGTTTAGAATAGCACATGGGGACATTTATCAGGCATCTACAAGGCGAGTTGTCGTTTGACTGACAGACCAGCAGGGATCCCAGCGAACCAGGGAGCACGGAACCAGGATATATCCTAAGGTGGGGCATTTTTCCTCCTATCCCCTTATTGGATTCCAGTAGGAGACGTTGTGAAAGTGGGTCCTCGCAACGCGGTCGGTCGTGTAGATAGTGCAGTGGCCTTGATGAACCACGACTGGCCGAAGACCCCCGCAGGGTGGGAGCCCGGACTGCCTGCTGGGAGCTGAACAGGCAGGTAGGACGGATGAGTTACGTGCGGGTGGACAGCATGTCCCTGGGAGACGACCGCCTCGGGGGAAGCCTGCCCAACTTCCCTCCCTTCATGGACGGCCTGCGACCACGGCTCAAGCCCAAGCGCCTGTCTGTGGATGTGCTCCGGAGCTGCCGCACGCCTGGCCTCGGGGCCCTCAGGGGCCCCTCGCTGATCATCTGCGAGTGGAAGAAGACCTTGGCCCAGAACTTACTGAAGAGCCACCGAGGCGGTAGTGTCAGCTATTCTCAGGTCAGACTGCAACCTGTTGAGTTAGGTGAGGTCCCCCCTAGGGTTAGGGTTAGGGGTTATGGTCTTGGGTTAGTTATGGGTTAGGGTTAGGGGTTATGGTCTTGGGTTAGTTATGGGTTAGGGTTAGGGTTAGGGGTTATGGTCTTGGGTTAGTTATGGGTTAGCTCCAATAATAATTTGGAATTTCGGAAGGTTAAAGTGTGACTCAGTCCAGACACTTCATCCTTCATGACTCCCCATGTAGGCCAGGCTTGTGCCGTCTGTATCTGACGGCTGATTCATGCACTTTGACAGTGATTGTGGCAAGAGAGGCCTGTAGATACCTTGATGTTACCCTGTGGTTCTCAGAGACTATGAGCATCTTTAGGTCAGCTCTTGGGCAGAGTTTGGCTGGACAACCAAGTCCATGTAGCTTGCCAATGGTCTGGAATCTGTACATGATTTATCAGACAGCCAAATAATGTGCTTCAAATTGCTTGGAAATGGCTTAGTAATTCTGCCCAGACTCATGGGCCATAGTCATCTTTGTTCAGGTTTTTTGATGTTGTAATGTGGTACCACACACCCATAGAGTTTAGACTAGGGGTCGGCAATCCGCGGCTCCCGAGCGGCATGCGGCTCTGCTGCGGCTCTTTGGGGCTTTGACAAAAGAAATAACATGGAAATAAATAACGGTTACTCTTGTTTGTTTTTTTTGCACAGTGGACAATCTTTTAAAGGTAACAGCTCTTATCTTGGAGTTTGAATTGATACTGTGTCACTAAAAATAAAAACATGTTTTAATATTTTGTTCAACTAAAATGTACATCACATCCTATTATGTCACTGTCAAGCGTGTGGCCAATCATCTTTCGCTTTCCCACCCTGGGTAAAGCTACAATGGAAAATTCAAAAAGATAAAAGTCCAGGAGGAAAAAAGAGAGATTAACAAATATCAGGAGGACCCATATAGACCTGCATGTCATATTTAATTCAATAGGCTTACACATGACAGTGTATTCTTTCTCCTAAGATCATTTGGTATTGATATAACATGAATAAAAAAGAACTGTCAAGAATTTTCTTTATTCGTGTTCTATAATTTCATAAATGCTGTTAACTCTAGTTTTTGAATATAAATATTTGACAAATATAAAACAATATAAGCTGTGACATACAAAAAGCTTTTGTGGCTCCAGGCAAATTTTATTTTGTGTCAAATAGGGGAAAAGGTTGCTGACCCCTGGTTTTCTTTAAGACAGGCTAAGTTACTTTTGTAATCATTTGCTTCTGTTTTGGTACCCAGGCTCGCTGTGCCTCAAAACAGCCCCTAGGCATGGTGTATTGACCGTGTACCACCGTTTACCGCAGCCCCTTATACCTCATTTCTGAAGTCTTGTCCCTATCATTTGTTTCTGCATATGCGAGTACCGTTGATTTCTTGTCACATGCCCTGTGTGTTATCCATGATAGGACTGCCTCACAGATGTACAAAAATGGACAACGTACACCCCAAATACCTGATTATCTCTCTGGTGACAGAGGCAGATGGCCATCTAAAGCCCGTGACAAAGGGTTGCAGGTCCCAGACAGGGAAAGGTCACTCAGGTGATTTCCTGACAGGTCTACTGGCAGGGGGGATTTCTATAGCTGGTGGTTGCCAATGGCTTGTTGGTTGCCTGTTGCCCAGTTGGTAGAGCAACAGGGAACGCATAACACACTGAGGTGAGGTGACCATTTCTGTGCAAGGATGGTTTGGATCTTACAGTTGCTTAGATTTTTTAAATCTGTAATTTTTAAATAGAACACTAACAATAATTGAAATCGTGATGTTGCAAAAGACTTTTGAATTGCTGTCCTTGTAAAGGCTGTGATGACACAGAGATTATAATTATGCCAGACATTCATTTTACCGTTAGAATCAATTACAATAAAAACATTGTCCGAAATCCACTCTGAAGTAACATTTATTAAATTGTTTATGGGGTTCATTAGCGACTGCATTTTTTCTGCCTCCAACATAGCTTGTTTCAATCTGTGTTTGCAGAAATACAAAATGGAGAAAATAGTTTTAGCCAGAGTACTTTGCGTCCGCCCTGCAAACTACTGCACCCCAGACTCAACAATGAAAGCAAATCTGGAGCCAGGTAAACAAATCCAAATCTCAAATGGATTTACAGGTTTATTATTCGGCAGATATACAGGACTGCTAACATTCTATGACCATAGTGTTTCTGCATCAGACATACTATATGTGCACTAAGCTGATGGTCAACATTAGACCTTTAAATCGGGGTTAAACCAACATTAAATAATAAATGTTCTCTATGGGATCTGTCCATGCATAATGCTCTGCATCTCCCGCTGGCAAATCTCCCATCAGCCAACTCAGTATAAAACAGAGCCTCACCTTTGCCTTATGCCATTAAATAATAATCATCTTTTCATTTGGCATGCAGCTCTTCAGGTATGGGAGATACCTACAGCAGAAGCCTGTCCGCTTCATCATAATAGAATCACTTAGACCCGGGTCAAAACATCAAATCCACCGTTCCTCTAATTCCAAATTCACCGTCCCTCCATTTTAGGCAGTGCCTAGGTCAGTTCTCCTGATGTGCCCTGTTAAGGTCTTTAAAATAAGAGCTCAAATGGAGCTGGAACTGCTCTTCCTGCTGCATTAAACTGGCTAAGTGGTGGTGGAGTGCGGGCGTGTGTGTGTGTGTGTGTACATCGGTGGTAATGTCCAGAGACAGATTATGTTTTACGTCAAGGGTTCCCAACCAAAATGAGGCACATACATCACATCGGTCCCATTATTTTCAGGGGTATTATTCTTTTTTATTAGCATACGTTATACCGATCTATAAAACACAAACCCCTGCAATAAAACAAGCTGTAAAATGCCAAGGGCAGATACAACTCATACGCCTGGGTATTTCTTTTGTCGTTCTGAATGGCATTTATATGCTAAACTACGACATTCTAAAGCCAATGAGTCTAATAAGTGAAATTTTTTAAATGTGAAATATGCACCGGGGTAAACAAGTTGGACAGCCCTCTTCCACTTGTGTCTGAGGGTACTTTAAAGGAAAGTGTTTCAGTGTAGCTGCACATATGTCCATTGATTTCTTTTTTTGGGGGGGGGGGGTCAAGGTCAAAGATTCAATGACTCAACTAGTAGAAGCAGCCATTGTTTAGTTACCAAGCTCATAGACCTAAAACAACTGTTGCCATGGACCCAAGATAGACAGAAGCATTCTCATTACTACTTGGGTTGTGTTCTATTGGCGTGTGAGGGTTGGGAGTTCTACCCCAGATTGGGATAAATGTTTCACTCTGCTTGCACATATCCTATTTATACTGACTCTGGTCAAGCTGTTCAGATATCTCATTAGGATATAATGCTGTCATTAAGTTTTTCTCCCACCCCCTGGAATTAAGCCTGTTTTAGATTCATTTCCATCCATCATTCCCTTAGCTGTCTAGGAAGTGTAAAGTTGCTGTTGCTTAGCAGTTACAGCGTGCAACAAAAAACCTGAAATGTTGGTAATTTAAATCCCGGAGCTGACAGGGTATTATAAAATATCTGCTCTTCGGATACTTTAACAGTACTTGCTGTTGGGTCGTCATTTATAGTGGCTGTTTCCCTGACCATGACTTGTCTGAGTTTGTTTCCGGAAAAAAACCTCTGTCAAGTTTACACATGTATAATACATGTCTTTCTGTACATGTTTAATAAGCACACAACTACAACATTTTATTATGTTCTTTCAAAAATAATTTCAAGTTGACTAAGAGAAATTACATCACGTGTTAACTAAAAATGAAAACTGTGCAACCAGTGCCTCTATGTGGATGTCTAGGGAACTACAATTGGCTCTCTTTCAGTGTTCCACTTAAGAGAAATATAATGGAAATAGATATACTTGGTCTACCTCGACATATTTCTGTAATGATTTTTAGATTACTGACAAATTGTTGTTGATCTGATGTAATGCTACCTTGTGTTCCATGTCTGTTTCTTACTGTTTATTGTGAACGAAAGGTCAAACCATTTAGTTGTTTGGATACAGTCCCTCTTTTCCAGCTCAGGCTTGAAGACAATGCTCTGCTTCCTTGTGACTGCAGTTAAAGGCCATGCCCAGTTTAACAGAGTGGAACACCTTGAGGTAAATTACCTGTCAGGTTTTGACAGGCACGTTCACCTGGGTGCCTGTAGAGGAGTCACATGGTTTGTGGGAGGAATGTCATTGAAGAAGATGGAACTAGAGCTCTTAATTGTCTTACAGCTTGGGATAAAGAAACACTTACTATTTTGACCAAGGGCGGGAAGTTAACATTTTCAATAGGAGAATGCTGTTAAAAACTGTTTTTAAATAAGCTTATATTAATTTCTACATACTATCTATCTGCAGGCCATAGTTTGCCGGTTTCAAATTCAGAAATTTAAATAAGCCTTTGTGATATCTACTTAACTTACATATGTAATTGTTTATTAGGTTCATACAATGGGTCATTTAGATTTAGATTTGTATGTATTTCCTATTTCAACACATGGTTTGTATGTATTTCCTATATCAACACATGGTTTGTATGTATTTCCTATATCAACACATGTTTTATATGTATTTCCTATATCAACACATGTTTTATATGTATTTCCTATATCAACACATGGTTTGTATGTATTTCCTATGTCAACACATGGTTTGTATGTATTTCCTATATCAACACATGGTTTATATGTATTTCCTATGTCAACACATGGTTTGTATTTATTTCCTATATCAACACATGTTTTGGACCTTGTGGGTCCCTGGGTGGGAGACCACGTACTGCTGGAAGGGATGTTGCAGGGACAGTAAGAGGTACTTGCCTCTAAAGATCAAATCCCAATGCCCCTGTGCAGGGTAGGGGACATTGCCCTGCATAGAGTAACTTATCTTTTTATTACATTTGTATTTAACATATAAGAGATGTGACAATTTCTACAACAAACGTCACAGGGCATTTTAAGAGGGTGTCAATGAAACCGACAGGTATGACAGATTGACAGTCCAGAAGAACTTAGTCAAATGGTCCTGGGTGCTGATGAGCCCATTTCCCTTACCCAAATCCTAACCCTAACTCGAAGTGGGGACCTTTTATACGATTCCATCATCTGCCGCTAGGGGCAGATTCCCTCTACTGGTCACAAAACTAGGGTCGGCAGGGGGCGCTGTTGAGCTCTGACACAGTTTTCAGAAGAGCAGGATTTCTTTCAACCCCACAGTCCTTTTCCCATCACAGATGCTGTCAGACACAGTCAGTATCCGTTTACACTCCTGTCAACCTCAGAGTGAAAAGGAGGCCTTTATCACTAATGAAACCCCTCAAACACTGAGCTGGTGAAGATCCACAAAAATTTATGCAGGTCTTTAACAGACAATCGCAACCAAAGAAACTTTTCAGCTGGTAAGGAAGCAGACTTATTTCAAATTAGATATTATGAAATGACATTTTCTTGACTTCTCCCAGACTGAGCGACTTAAGAGTTGTATGATATCAATTTCAAAACAGAATAATTAGGAACATTTCAGGAAATTAAGCTTCCTATTTACTTTTTTGTTTTTCCATTGATGTACTAAGAATATGATTTAGATTTATTGGAAATTGTGTCGTTCTACAAACTTCAGATCAAGTACAAAGGATTAGTTGAGCGTGGACATTAATGTCTGTAAAAGTGTGTTGGACTGTCTATGTGTGTATGTGTGTGTGTCTGTGTGTGAACTTGTGGGTGTACATTCATATGTGTTGGTTGGAAAAGTGCTATGAATGCATTCATTATGCATTAATGAATTCATTGTACAATGGCGAACCAGGGAAGTGTTATGTTAAGAGGATCTCAAATGAAGGACTTGGATTAAGGTCTGACAAACTAAAGGTCATCTAAAATGTAAAAGGTATTAATCCGAAGTGTGCAAACTCTTTTGCAAATGAAAATGTAATACCATCTGTAGCACACCGTCCTTGTTTAATTAGCAAAAACCAATTATCTTGGCAATATTGCTTGCTCACCAGCTTTGGTTGGATTGATTGGGTAGGAAATGACTGGGAAAAGATAGAAGATGGAGTTTATGCTGCATACGGGTCCAGATTTGAATCCGTGCTGTAGCCATACATGTGCAGTGGAGGCTGAGTTTAAGCCACTGGTCCACCGGAGTGCACACAATATGTGATGGATGGTTCTGAGTGTCTCCGGCCATGTGGAGGTATTTCCTGTCCTGTGTGGTTGTCACCTGTTGTAGGCTCGGGTTGAACGTTTGCCTCATAGACTTAATACCTTTAACCATGTGTCGGTTAGAGAAGACCTGGCCTTTAACAGGGCAATGATCAGGTCCAGGGGTGGGCTACCCAGGTCCTGGAGTGGTCCTGGAGTGCCATGTGTGTTGAATCACTTCCTGTACTCCAGGAACAAGGTGGCCTGCCCCTGCTCCAGGGCTACTTCATCCTGCTCCGTTGCAATACTTATCTCCCATTGTTGGAGTAGGATCTGGCTGCACCTAATTACTTATCTCAGTTAGTTGTGCATTTACCCTCCTGGTAAAGTTATGGTCATGGTTGGAGTTGGTGGTGCATGCATTAAGCATGCTTAGGGGAAACTCCACCCCCAAGCCTTAAATGCTACCCGCAAGAATCCATTCACCAATGCTACTGGGTCTGGTTAGGGTGGTTATTGTGTTTTCTATCAGTAACAAACTCCACCTATCGCAACATCTTTCCTTAAGATTGCACATTTGTAACTTCATCTTATTTTCCACAACCCTTAACTCAATACCCTCATGGTCATATTCTACTTTATCTTGGTGAACATGTCTGGTCATTTTAGCACTCACACCTACTCGAAATGTTATCTATCTTAACGGTAACATTAACACAAAACGCCTAACCTTAGTTATTCATTATTATTGCTTCCACAAATTGCTTTACACAAACTAGAAAGGGCACAATTACAAGGAAATTGTGAAGTGTGGTTGCGGTCACACCAGCTGTGCACTGGCAGTAAATTAACACAGATAATCTCCCAATATATAGCTCCCAAATACAAAAAAGATATGTCCTATTAGCTAGCTGGCTACCTATTTCCTGCATAAAAAAGACTGAATAGCTGGCAAGAAGTTAGCAAAATAACTTCAGCTTTACCTTTGACAAAGTAAGTGCCATGGTCGAAGTCAGTGCCAATTCATTGTCAGTGCATAAACAGTACTGTAGCTAGCTAGCATTACTTGCAAACGTCAGATCCGGCAGCCATTCACATGGCCTCATTCTGGAAAGTTTGACTATCGTAAGTTGTTTGATGCCTCAAGTCGGGAGTCTGACTAACAGTGAGTTGGAGTAGTCTGGAAGTGAGATGACAAGTGCCTGGTTTGGGACCAATATTGCTTCCTGTGTGAGGTAATGTTGTGCTCTACAAATGTTGTTGAGCCGGATCCTATAGGAGTGACTCATGCCTCTTGCTTGTTTAGGAGAACAGAAGGGTTTTTGTAGGATGACGTCAAGGGTCTTTGTGTTCAGTGAGGGCAGACACTTAGAAGTTGTCAGTCATGATGGAGAGGTCTTGGAGTTGACAAGGCTTCCCATGAAGGAACAATGTCATGTTAAGCTTGAGGTGGTGGGCCAATATCCATCAGAGATTATAACCCAGCATGTGTGATTTTTTGCCTGGGTGTTTATTTGTTATTTTTGCGGGCTTTGTTTGTGGACAGCTCTGTCTGAGATCAGGCTAACTGCTGGAAAAGAAAGCCTACTCTATGGTCTTTACCATGGCTCAAGTCGATACGTCCTGTGGCTGATTAAAAGAATACATATGTAAATTATGCATTTCATAAGACGTGCAACAAGAATAAATTGTAATTTAATAGAGATCTATTAATTCTACCAAGAGCTAGATGGTTTCTAGCTGTTTCTCAGAAGTTTTCTTGCCATGACAGAGCATGTGATAGAGTCAACAATGATTAAGACCAGGACTAGTAATGTTCATTTTCTTTCTGGTTTACGCTCCTGTAATTCTAGGAAGCTCTATATATTTTATTATCCTTAGTGTACATAGGAGTTGATTGAGTATATTGTCTCCCAAAGTTATATCAAAGGAAACAGTAGTGTGTTGGAAGATATCAGAAAGCCCATATTTCACCTTCTTAAATACAGTATGTCCGTTGTACATCCCCTGCGCATTGTGCCAATCTGATGTAATTGCTGTTAGGAGTTCTCCTGGCAGTTTGATAAGCTAGTACACTGCAGTAGTAGATGTCAGTGTGGGGCATGAATTTGATCGAAAAGCAGCTGGATAGTTTAGCCTGAGCGGTTTAGCATCAATTACTCGATCTAAAGCCCTTAGCTTGTGATTAAATCCGACACTGGAATTTAAAAATAGACTCTTCATTGAATTGGTAAAAGCCAGTGACCTTATGCTTGCCAATGCATGCTTCATTTGACCATCTACTTCATTTGCTGTTAAATCAACCACGGAGCAGTGTGTATTGTCATTTATATAAGCGGCATTTTACAGTTGTTAATGTCAAGAAGTAACTGGATGCATTAAATGTTTCTATTGTTGCATCATTGACAGATACAAATGTGCCAAAAAGGTACTGGATTCTGATGTGTTCCTTGCTAGAGAAACTCTAATGTTTTCCAACATGGTGTAACCTCTAGAGCTGGGTACAAAAGCAGCAAATGTTATTGAACACTGAGGTGCTGTGTCCACCAGGGCCGATTTGTAGCCTTTGGTCTTCAATTCCAACCTGTTCAGAGCATAGATTGCCTCTCCCTGGTTTCACGGATGCTGTCCATGAGTCATCTATTGACAGAGAGCTACCAGCCAGCACACAGCCAGCTATGCAGAAAGGCTGAGACCCTTCTGGTCCTTCTATCTGATTCTATCTCCCGCTATCCTTTTGGTTCTTTCTCTCTCTTTATCTGTCTCCCACCTCTGTCTCATCCCTGCTTTTCTGTCTCTCCCCTTTTTCTGGATCCCCCCCCTCTCTCTCGCTCTCGCTCCCTCTCTTACTCTCTCTCTGTTTATCTCTTTCTCGCACACAGCTGCTGCTGCTGTTGGCTCTCACTGTCCTATCATGCTGGGACTGTAACAGCAGCCCAGGCAATCACTCGCACATCCGCACACTCTCAGATTAGAAAGAGAAACACGCGCGCACACACACACACACACACAAACGCACTAGTCTCTCTCAGTGCGGGAACACGCTCGTTCCCCGACCGAACGGTGCCGTTTGTTCATCCGTCGCCACAGAGGACCGGAGAGCTCGTTTCACAGAAGACGAGAAGTCTTGGGGAAAAGTCCGCCCGGGGTAGTGAGGGATGACGGCTCCCTACCTGAACCGGCAGCAGAGCTGCTGCGCGGAGATGGGCCGCGGGGATTGCGGGGACGTGCCGTGCTCTTGCGGTTGGCATCACCGGGCACCCCAGGGACCCCACTACGGCTCAGCCCCAGGGGGCGCCACTCTGCCCCGGCAGAGGGCTCGTCTCTCGGCAGCCCGTCTAGAAAGCTCCTGGAGGAGCCCGGGGCGCTCCGCGGCCCGTGCCAAAGGGGGCGGCTGCGACCTGTGGTCCGAATGCGGCTGTCCGCAGAGTCAGAGCTGGCAGGATTACTACCAGGTAACCATCCGCATGGCGTGGTCCGGATCAGCTCTGAAGGAACCGCTAGAACGAGAAGGCTAGAAAAGCATTGTATCTAGCTCAGGTGTGTGTGTGTTTGTGTCTGTGCGTGTTTGCAGTTGTAAGTGTGTTGCCTCTGTATTACTAAGGGAATGATGATAGGTCACAGCTAACCCAGTCAGGATAGGGCTGGCATGCTAGTTCTGGATCAGACATGCGCTGAGGGACCTCCAGGGTTCTTGGCTGGGGTTGGAGTTGGATAGTTAACAGCTTCACAATATTGAGTCGCTATTGTCTTCATGCCAACAGGCATTGGATCAACAAGAGGGCAATGTCTTAACTACATGTTGCTAGGATGCATTTAGAATTACTTTGGCACTTCACTGTGTTTCTAAAACAAGTGTATTGTGCGATTTGCTCCTGTTTAAAAGAACAGGATTAGGCTTGAAGAGCCCTGTCACAGAGAGGCTAACACAAACAGTGGCCAGAGAGATGTTGGGCAAAGTTGATGATATAATGAAATATACCTTGGGGGACCTTCTGCTTGGAGAGGGTCTTTACCCAGTGGACAATCTAAAATGATTTGTGGAGAATGCGTTGTTCAGAAGATGCACTCTTGTCTGATCAGAGCAAGGCTGCGGGATGGAAAGGGACCTGAACCACTCTCTAAGTCCATTAGCTTGGTGATTCTGATGAAGTGGATTTTCCGAAATAGCATGTTTGCAGTCATTTAGGTGTACAGTGTTACATACTCATTTCACTGTTTTTGAGACTTTACATGAAAGCTTCGTAGCTCTGGCATCAAAATGCATTTAGTAACGTCCAGGGTCTCTGCGGTGAATCAGGGGTCAACACATTCTCACACAGGAACACTTGGAAATATGAATGTGTTATGAAATAATATTAATTATTTGTAACAATACCGCAGTTACATTTCTTTGGCTTTTTAGTTTATATTTGTCTAGCCTGCAAGCTCCTTGGCTTAGTCAGTAAAATTCACTCAGCAGAAGGGACAAAATCCTAGTTTGCAAAACTGTCTGAAAATGGGGAATCAGTGATGTGTCAGTAATGGGGAGTCATTGGGGAAACTAAATAGAACAGTAATAAAGCAGATCCTGGGTTGGTTTGTTATGCGTTTGTCATTGTCATAGCTAATACCACCTACAATAGGACTGTGTGTGATGAAGAATTCAGTAAAGCTCCATGCAGGGCACGTTTTATTGGTCTGAGGAATAATGTTTGTGCAACCTTAGCACAACTGGAATTGTCATGTGAGATGTGTGCCAAGAGCACATAATGTGGGAACATCCATCATCTTGCTCGGGACCAAGGCTAGAGCGCTGCGACGTGGCGCTGCCGCCGTTACATTCTACCGGGGTTTCCTGTTGATTTATGGAGCCAAACAGAGAGGGGATGCACCTTAGATGGGATCCTTCCCTGGTCACTATAGCTGAGTAAATGGGGTGTAAAAGAGTAAAAGAAGTGCATGAGAATTGAAATAGTGATGAAAGTATGTCTTCTGGGGCTCCTGTGTTTGATTATGTAATTTCTCTTTGTTCTTTTGACGGTAGATGAGCATGGATGCCCAAAGTAGACAGCAGACAGGGTCCATGTGTATGACCGCTAAGGCTATGTATGTGCAATGCTGTCCTTCTCTGCTGTTGTGGGTCCATGGCAGCTTGGTTGGAACCGCATGAAGCCATCTTGTGCTGGTGCCAAGAGGCTGTGTGTGAATGTATGATAGGGAAGTCCTTCCATCGGATTGCAGGATCAGTGCTCCTGCTCTTGGCAATGTCATTTTCCTCAGCCGACCTATCTTATCTTCTGGCTATGAACTCAATACCTACACCATCTTCACCAGGATTGGAGAACGTTTCAAAAAAGAGCAGGGAGAGTTTTTGCTGAAAGAGCTGTGGGCCGGACTCCAACCCACACTGCATTTTGTGTGTGTCTGAGGCAGTAGCCCAGGCTGCTGCTCTAACCATGTGTGATGGGCCTCTACACGGGGAACTAAAGTGAATTGGAAGTACCTCTCTCTAGTTCTCTCCTCCTCCAATTAAGCTGTTCTCCAAGAGACAGCTTTTTTTCTTTGGCTTGATGTGACATTCTTCTGGTTCACTTTCTCGGCTTGTTGACTGTTTTTACATGTCAACAAACGCTTGTATATTATTTCGTTTTCGTTCTATGCATTTTCCGCTTTACATAGGTTCACAGTTAAATTATTGATTAAATAAACTGGAGAGCAAGGCTTTGCGGATTGCAGTTGAATGGTGTTCTGAAAATCCCGTGTTGAAGTAGCAGCTTAAGATAAGTCTCAAAGGTTACATGTTTTCTTAGGGATTATTTCCACAAGAATGTTCATGTACATTATTTGCATATGTAAACAGCGAATGGCCATTATTGGCCATGCCTATTATTGCAATATATCTCTATATAGCTATGCTTATATTTGTGCTGTGAAACGATAAACAAAATATTGCAATTAATTGCATTATCTTCTGTAGTTATTTGCGATTAATCACGATTTTAGAAGGTGTTCAAAGGAGTCCTGAAATAAACTGTTTTCTGTTTAAAATTCTGTGCATTATGTTAAAGACATACAGTGCATCCGGAAAGTATTCACAGCGCTTAACTAGTGCTCATTGGGACCTTCAATGCTACAGAAATGTTTTTCTACCCTTCCCCAGATTTGTGTCACAATCCTGTCTTGGAGGTCTACAGACAATTCCTTGGACTTAACGGCTTGGTTTGTGCTCTGACATGTACGGTCAACTGTGGAACCTTATATAGAACGGCAGTAACATAACAACATGTGGAAATAGCGAAGCGCTGTGAATACTTTCCGGATGCAGGACTACTGTGTTTTATTGTAAACAATGGACAGTGCATCACTTGATACGAAGTGCAGGAGCAGTGTTTTTCCACGAACTCGTTCCATTCTATTCCTACATAGGCACACAAAAATGTTTCTTCTCTTTAAAGTTTGTCGGGTCAAATGCTACATGTTTTATGCCGTACAGTTTTTCCCCCCCAAGTTATTTTTAAATGTTGAGACTAATGGTCTGTGTAATAAGAAGGCACTAAGCATCTTTCTCCAACCTGCGCAAATTTCCCCCCCAAAGTCTTAATTAGGGGGGCCAGACCCCCCCAAACCACCCCATTATTCAAACCCTGGTCACTGGTACACGGTTGAAAAAGGTAGGGGCTGGTATCATGCTGTGGACAGCACCCTCTGAAATGAAGCGATCACTCAAGCGCAAGAAAAATGTGACAAAAGAATGAACAGCGTTAAGCATAACAAATGAATTTTGACAGCATTAGTATGATTGCTGTAGTACACCACACTGGATTGGAAATGAGGAGGTTAAAGTGCAGACCATCGCATTGAAGGTATTTTCATGAAGAAATTGCAAAATGTGTGGACTTTTTATTCATAGTCCTTGTGTTGCTTTCTAAATATGTATGGCCTGCACTATGTATGGGAGGCAGAGTGAGTCTTGTAATGGAACGGCTCTGTGTACTGTAGTTATTAACAGCTAATGAACACCTCAGACAACGATCAAACCCGACTCCAGGGGCGCAACAGCATTGCAAGATCAACGTTGGCACCCCCAAATCCCCCCCACCCCCCTCCCCATCATTTGAAATGCTAAACAAAGTGAAATAAAATTTCCATCCATAATTTTTTAACAAAGAAGCTTCAGATTGTTTATAACGTTTTGTGAAAGATTTTCAAATAATGATCTGGGCACAATGACCCCCCCCCCCCCCCCCCCCCCCCCCCCCCCCCCCCCCCCCCC
>JACXGK010002973.1:0-49004 GCA_016801125.1 Novumbra hubbsi | reverse complement strand
CCTCTCTACGAGTATTGATGTGTGACCCGTTTGTGACGGGGGGGGAACGACCAAACTGGAAACTCCGCAAAACACCAGGCCAGTCAGCACATCGTGTATGCTGACACACACGCACAAATATACAAC
Organism: Novumbra hubbsi; assembly: GCA_016801125.1. Classification (NCBI taxonomy): domain Eukaryota; kingdom Metazoa; phylum Chordata; class Actinopteri; order Esociformes; family Umbridae; genus Novumbra; species Novumbra hubbsi. The sequence continues at coordinate 48,878 of JACXGK010002973.1, read as the reverse complement.
ACGGTGAAACACAGATGGACAAACCCACGCAAACTTTATTCTCCATCCAACATCTGAGATGCCCCTAATGTGTGTGGGGACGGGACGGGAACAATCTTCGAGGAGTAATTAAGGTACACGTCTAACATCCGCTTCCATGCTCTCCGATCTGTCTCCAGGTTACTTGTCTGCCTGGCTGCTTCTATCAGAGATGTACAAAGAGGTTGTCCAGCAGAATATGAAGAGTGAACTAACATACATGAACACGCACATACACACCTGCACACACACAAAGAGAGACCGGTGGAGGAGAGTGTGGAGATGGATGTTGAAGCAAGTGGCTGGAAATGAATATGTGAGCATTTTCCCAAAAATTCTGTCCCAGCCCTTGAATGAAAAGCTGAGGGAGAGGATAAAGGGAGGAGGAGCTAAAAGGAGTGCAAATAGGAAGGTGTATCTCACTGAAAATAACAAGGAAAAATAAGCAGAGCATGCAATGTATTCTTTTTCTGTTATCGTGGAATGCATCATCAAAAACCCTCATTTTAATCGTGATCACCATGATGAAGAAAAGGCACTGTCACAAACTATATGTGTTTAGGCTCGCCACGCACAGATTTCTACTTAATGCTTCATTTGAAAAAGGCAGTGTACGAAATGTGCAGTCATTTCGAAATCCAATGTTAACTGCTACACATGGCAATTGCTTTGCATTTATTCTAATTATTTGATTCATTTCACATAACTGAATTGGCTACACTGATGTTTAAATGCAACATGGATCGCCCCCCATTAACTTCCGAGTCACTCAACCTGCAGGACTCCGGCAGTCACTTTCGTATTTCAAAGTACGGAAGGTTTGTCGTGAGTCACTAGCGTTGCCGTGTGAAACTGAAACTGGCTCAATATTAAGAGAGTCTGATGTTCAGGGCACGGTTGTCGATATAATGACGTCCTCAGGGTTACATCCATAAAATCACTCTTGTCACTGTTCTTTTGCCGGGGTGCTAAATGACGCCAAGAACAAGGCATTGTAAAACTTTGTCATTGCATATTTGTTTTGTATGGTTTTAAAGTGTCTAGGATTTTAACGTGTGACAAACATATTTATAACATTCTACAACACGTTTGGCTACATGCTCACACCAATTGGTCTCCGTTGTGACATTTGCTTCACAAATTATACACACCTTGTTTTTGCCAGTGATCCATACAAGCATTTCCAACTGAACATCAACAGGTATGTTGCCTACTACATGATAGTGAGATAGTGACATCGTAATGCTCTTTTCTTCAAGAATGCTCCATATAGATTTTAATCAGATCTTGTTTTAGGAGGAATTTACGTAAATAAGCCCCACCTAACGGGTTTGTACCATAGGAGCCCTGGCTCTATATATTCCCTGGCAGGCAGACACAGATATCACTGTTCCCACCTTGTGGAAAAGTGTTTGGAGAGGAAGCGTTTGTTGTAGCAGTATGGATATCATTGTCTGACAGTGACTTTTGTTTTGAAGATTCATGTAATATTTAAATTAGTGCCTGGGCACAAACATCAAATCCACCTCATCTAAAGCAAACACTAGTACCACTGAATTTCCTTTTCTTCCAACAGCGCTACTCAATGTCATACGGACCTTCTTTCCTCAGCTATGATTCTGAGTCCACTGGAGCACTGATCAAGGACCCCACACAGTGCCCGGCCACCCCAGGGAAAAAAGCTAGTTCTGGGGTGACTTTCTCTCAGAGCTCCCTGAAGGTTCCTGGTCCAGTACAGGAGCCAGAAATCACAGAGCTGGAGTCGACTCAAAGAAAAACATGAAAGAAAAGAAATACAGTGCTGAGAGGCCCTTCTGTCTCTATCCAACCGTCTCCCCCATCTCTCTCTGTCCCCCTGTCTCCCCCCTTATTTTCTCCTCTTCAATAAAAACTTTCCTTTTTATCTGTTTTTGTTTGTAAAGAATTCATACTAATTGAGCAGGGAAGGGAAAAAAGAAGGTTTTGTGTCTCAGAGGTGATGTATTAGTTATCTCACCCGTGCCAGACTTTATTTAATTTGAGTGAGCTACTGTACCATGTCATAACGGTTAAGTAAATAAAAAATAAATCAAACACTTCAGTTTCAGGTAGAACTGTTCTGTATCCTAGGTTACCGAGAGTTCTTGCTACAGTAGGTGCCTGCGTGTCTTTTTAGGTTTGTATTGATGTATTGAAGGACGTACAGAAAAACTAGACCAGACCAGCCATTACAGTCGCACAGAATACGAACACAGGGTTAGGGGTGAAATTACATTGTTATCACACTGGTGTACAGCAACACATCATAGTAAAATGATTATGCGCTGTTTTGTCTTTATGTGCATCTGTATTGCGATCTCAAGTTTTTCTAAACATCATGGAAACATGGCTTATATGATCACATTTTATCTTACTGCCAAGTAGTTACATGTGTTTGTTAACAACAGCGTTATAGTTACTAACATTCTTATGAAAAGGTTAACCTTGATGTGCAACTTATTTTATTAGGGTTACATTAACATTGTTGAATATGATCTTTTCCATCCTTGGTAAAAATAAAGAAATTACATGTATGTAGACTAAAAACTAGGTTTACACAGTCACTCCCTTTTTCTTTTACCCAGTTACCCCTTCCTTTGTTGAAGATGCAGTCTGGGACCAAATAATGTTTAATCCTTCAATTTCGGGCTGGATGCGTAACATGCTGTTTATGAATAATATATAGGTCAAAAGAGAGGTTTTCCATGACATGGGACTCTTAACATACACATTTATTGGGGACTCATTTAGCTCAACAACACCACGTTTTACAACCAGCTTGTCACTTGCCACTCACCAGGAGTTGAAAGAGTTCTGAAAGATTATGAAAGATCAAGTAGAAGTATTGTTATTTTAATGAAATGTAAAGAAACACAATGCTATAACTTTAAAAAAATCTTTGGAATTAGATATTTGAAATTGTTCTTTATTTAATGTAATATATATACATATATATATATATATATATACATATAACGTTAGTAGCTTTAACATTCATTGAACACCAGAACAACCCTGTTTCTGAAATGGACTTCATGGGATAATGATCAATGAAGTCATTACCTCAGGACAGAGTTTAGTCAAACAGCCTTGACTGGGGAAATTATTGATCGATACACACACAAACTCATTCACACACACTTCAGCCCACCATATGTAATTGAAGACACTGAGTGGCTTCATAGTATAGATTGTAGATGACAAGGGTCCTGAAAGTAAGACATAACTAACACAAGAAATTCCTTGTAGACCTCCATATTAACAATGTTTATACACAGTCCCCTTATTATGGGGCAGATGTGTGTATTCCCAAAATGTCTTCTGAATATGAAAGAGCTAAAGGAAGTTATATTCCTTTTCAATCGAGAGGGGGGTTTCGGTGACACTGTAACCTTCGTATATATAACACTGGACATGGCCAATGAGAGCAGGAAATACCTCCAACCAATTTGCGAAGCACCAGACCAAAGCCACACCAACCAACCAATAATGACTACCTTGTCTTTTACTGGTTCTTATGTTGACAAACACCTATAGTAGAAACCAATACAAATCGCCTAGGATCAAGACCTGACATTGACAGCTCTGCCACTCCTGCACAAATGATGCAACACACCTGACTAGCAAGAAACAACTGAAAGCCAATTTGACCAATTGGAGTGTATAGGCAATAGAATAAAAAAAACACTTCACAGCCTCAATTATTACGGGGGGCATTGTATCTAACAAACAATCCCTTGAAGTCTATCTAGTAGATACTTTTGGGTTTGGCCTTTCAACCCCAATGAATTTGACAACATTGAAACCAACGATCATGTAAGGATTCACCTCTAATAGGACTATTGTACTACGTTTGCATGCAGTCAGTCAGCTTGCCTGTCAATAAGGTGTACCAACAGCATGTTATCAGATTTTGGATCAAATATCATAAACTACTAGGTATGAGTAGCTTGTTCGAATAATGCGATAGCCACTGATCTCAAATATAGACTCTGGATTGGGGAATATAGTCTAACTAGCACCACTTCCCCAAAGTCAGGTCATCTGATACCAGTTTAAGATCTCTGCATGCAGTCTTAATGAAGTTACCATCTGGCATGTAAACAAGTGTATGGGACCAGATAGCTTACTAAATGTCCTGTAAACCACTACATATTGCACTAATGTTCATTCTCATTGGCTCATTAATTACCCTTGTCTTTCTTCTTATCATTGTCATACGTACTCATGTAAGTAAAGGGCACAAATGCCAATATCTTGTAATGCCCCATGAAATGTAGTATATTGTAGTATATTGTCTCACCATTGCAACACTAGAGAGAAACCGGTGAGAAAGAAGAGAGAAAGCAGGCCTCATGTTTTTGACGGTACTCATTTAAGTATCTAAATTCTCATTTCAATTATGTTTTTATTTCCTCTAATTTCTGATTTGTTTCATATAGTTCCATAAAAGGCAGTATTCTGCATTGTTACGGGACATGCATGTCCTGTTTGAATCCACCATGAATTAAATGCAGTTCATATATTTTAATTCACTTGCAACCTGCATTTGGAATGGTTAGTAACAAGTGCAAACTCAACACAACAAAACCCTGTCCCATTTCCTGTGTGTGATTTCTGTGTGTAGTCTACACACTGAATAATGAAAACTGTCTGTAAGACAACACACCAATGTGTAATTCGCCCTAGTGAATTTGTCTGCCTAGCTCATTTAATTTTTCCCTACATTGTTTCCTGTTATAATGCAGTCCCTCAGCTAAGCTCCAAGTGTTTCTCATATTAAAGATTGTGTTATTGCTAGTTTCAAATAAAATGTACATTTTGGCTCAGAAATACTCAAATAATTTGTGAAAGGAGCTAAGAGACCCCCACCCTTTCATTCAGCACAACGCCAAAAAATTCCACAGAGAACTTATTGGGCTGTGCTCCAAGATTACAATGTCATGGGTACTTTGAATTACAGGAGTAGGGAAACGTTTGGGATTCGTCCAGCAACTTTAGCTTTTTTTATTTTGACTGTAAACGTTATGAAAATGAAATCGAAAAGAATATTCCCTACCTGTTGGTGTAAGGACCCTACAGTATCAAAGAGATTAGTGTCTGTGTATATTCAGTTATATGCAGGGGCACATCAAGTGAAATATATATCCAAGTTAGGTTCTAGCACACAGATCAGGTCTCATCCAATGATTAGATTACTCTGACAGATCAGGCCTAAAACCTTACAGAAATAAGGTGGGACGTTTTGGGTACTAAAACACTTTGGGCTCTTTTTGAATGCAGGGCTGTGCCTGGCTAGACAATCAATCAAATGTATTTTCTAAAGCCCTTTTTCTTCAGCTATTGTCACAAAGTGCATATACAGATATCCAGCCTTAAATACCTAAGAGTAAGCAACAACAAGAAATGTAAGCACAATGGCTAAGAGAAGCACCCTAGTAGGGTTGGAACCTAGGGAGAGAAACCTAGAGTGGAGCCAGACTCTGAGGGTTGGGCGGTCATCTTCTGGCTATTCTGGGTGAAGATAATAGGATCACATGACCTTTTTAAAAAACGTTCATGTTTATATGACCGGCGGGTCAGTAAACACAGATGAGCTGTGTCGAGAGTCTTTAGGGAGAATCCAGGTGAGCTGCGAAACCAGTACAGGGACAGCCAGATGGGCTTTAGACAGGAAGAGGCAGGAGTCGCCAGGCCAGATAGTCCTGCAACATGATCCATGTACTTAGATCTTCGTGAGATTAAACAGAACATCAAGGAAGATGGAGCATGCCTTTGATGCCTTCTTTCCAACTGTAATTAAACCCACCTGACTCGTATATCTAGATAATTGGATGGATGAAAACCTAAATCAGGTACCTCAAAATGGGAGGAGAAAACCCGACAGGACAGGTGTTCGACACCATCAAGATTTTTTGATTTTAATAAATAAATAAGCGTTGATGATGGTACTGTTTTGTTTTTTATTTGTTAATTCACATTTACAGCTGTGTTATTTCAAAGCTCTGCCGCTTGCGGTGTAGTTGCTCCTGTAAAGACAAGGCACTGCCAAACTGATGTTCATGTCGCTCACCTACGGTATTATGATGTACACTATTGTGGCACAGGAATACATTGTTAAATATGTTGTTGAAGTAGAAATTAATAGACAGGCATGCTCGCACAGATGGGGAGCGTCTGCCCTTCTTCCCTTAGAAACATCAAGTACCCTTTTCCCTCAGACAGGCATGCATTGTCTGTTGGTCATTCAAGAAGCAGACGGGCATGTGTCATCTGTCATTAGCTAACAAGCTGTCATTAGCGTTGTCATTAGCGTTGTCATTAGCTAACTAGCTTAATTTTGCCTCTCCTGTCCCATAAATCTTGTTAATGTTGGGATGCTAATGTGCAGTCCTTATACTTATCTTGCAGGCTTGCTAGCTACTAGTTTATTCACTATTTCTTGGTGTATTGTGTGGGATTTTGTACTAAGAAGGGAAACATGTCATAGGTATTTTTCCACAAACTGTGGATGCTAACTGGTTTTGAGGTACCACGGTAGCTAACCATGCCTACCTAAGCTAAGCATGATCTGCTCAGTGTTAATTCTCAAACAATCAATAACTTGTCAAGAACTCCAAAAATGCGTACTTATGCTTTTCAGAAGGTTGTTCCTAAACTTATGGATTCAGAAGAAGCTGCATGTTTGAATGGTAAAGCTACAACCACAGATCTCTGTCAATCCGATGCCCGCGTCCATCAATGATTCGGCTACCCTGGAGCCCGACACCGCAAGTGTTATGCAAAATGTTTAAGTACGGTCCCAATGACCTATTCCACCTTTAATTATAACCTTCTCCTAGCATGACAGATTAACTAGGATCATTGTTATAGTAATCAGTGGCCTATTTGATGTGCAGTGATTACACCTTTGCTAGGCAGTCACCAATTTGTTGCTAAAGCCACTTTCTGTCACTCCAAATTGTTTGATGTAGACTTTGTTTGATGTAGATTTATGCTACTGTCTCCCAACTCCCCATCCAATGTCTCTATTTCAGCTGGGACCTGCATATACATGTTTACACATGCAGTTTAGGTACAATAATTAAATACGAACCGAAACAGAATACACAGAGAACAGACAAAACAAGACAATCATATATAGCAGAAGACAAGATCCAAACACGGGTGTTTTTTTCCCATGGAGGCCTCAGGTTTTAGTGGATATTAGGCATGGCAAGGTGGGATCTCTCAGGTGTAACCCGAGTCGCAATCTTTGCTGATTTGAACCCAGGGTGGGGAACGGGTCCTTTCTTTAAACCAATATTGAAATTATAGCTGATATTATGGGAATGGATTTCTAAACAAATGCAGCGCTTTGTCTTCACACAGTAGAAACAGTACATGGAGCATACATGTATCTCTTTCCCAAATACAAGTAAAACCTCTGAAAATGCATGTATTGTAATACTCTGAAGGCTCACTTACAAGTCATAAACAACCAGAGCATGCCTGACGAACCACTCTGGAGGATAGCGTACATCAGGCACCTGTTGTTGAAATGGGTACACAATTTCTCACACAAATATTTGCATATCGCTATAACAAAATACATGCTGGTCAGTGAATGGCTGTTGTATACATACTTGAACCCATATCTTTTAACCCAGGGACCTACAGACCTTGCACAAGAACTCTTTAACACATACATGCACCTTCTTTTCTCATTCCGGGACTACAACTGGCGGAGGATGAAAAGGGCCTAAACAATATTACAATAATATTACCAGCCCATAACAAAAGCCAAATATATGAATAGGAATGGCCGTGTGGGGCACACAATATGTGAATTCAAACTTCATGTACTTTACAGTTTCAAATTAACCCTGTGTTGCGCTGCCATTTGGGAGCCTGCCCTAATCTCACATGGGACTATGATATAATCCACACACAGTTTTCCATGACTGGAAAGGCATTCCGGACCATTGATATTTCTGCTGTGACTGGACAGGTTTTTTTTTTCCGAAATTGATTAACCACATGGCTGACAGTTATTTTTCTGAGATATTTGTATTTATAGCCTTCGATGTTTAGAGGATATACCAATTCGGAAAAAACACATGTCCGAGTGCATCAAGGCTTGTTCATCTGTATATGCCGAAACAAACTGAAACGTCACACAACTTCTGCCTTCCAAGTCAGGGGTTCCCAACCTTTTTCAGCTATTGTATCATCTACTGAATTTTGCTTTGCATTGAGTTGCCCTGAAGTATCACTACCTCCTATGAATCTCATCAGTTCCCCTTGGAGAGTTCAAGTACCCCCAGGTCCTAGCACCCCTGGTTGGGAACCACTGAGCTAAGACATTTGACCTTTCTCTTGATAGTACTGTAGCCCATTTGTCACACTCTTTGTGATATTTGTTTTTTTATATAATTGTTGGCTGAGAAATTACATCTCCTCCAAGCAGGTATGTGCTGGTAAATGCTTCCTAGTTGTATGAACAGTATGATATGAAAGCATAACAGTTTGGCAGGATGAGCAGTTGAAGAAACATTGCAATATTTCACACCCAAAATTATTGGGGAGTTGTTGCAAATTAGTTGTGACGAGGCATGGTCGTCATGACATAGAATGTTTTGTAAAAGCACTTTATATATAACAAAAATTGTATTAATTGATATCACAATATTAAGAAGGGAATATGGTAGACAATTATATAATTATAGTTTAGAAACCACAGACAATACTAGTGATTCAAAATATATATTTGTAGATTTGTAATACAAAATTATTTAAAATGATTCAAAACCTACTATAATAAACCAACAGCCCAATCACCAATTGCCCTTTGCTAGAAACTTAAACTTTCTTGCTTTTCATTGGCCAGGAGTTGACAATCAAATTCCAGTTGTTTCCCTCCTGATATCCGACAGATGGACACATTACTCGGCCAATAAAATATTAGAATTGTACATTGCCTATTTTTGGTTGGTGGGTGGGTGGTTAGAGGGCGGGGAAGAGAAGTTGAATTCAATTCCAGCTGTGCGTGCGTTCTGAGGAGCGGACAGTAGGTGTGCGCAACCTTACCGACTGAAAAGAGTCTCTCTGGAGAAAGGGAATCAGAGATACAGGGAGAGACGTCTGTGGTTCTGTCGGAAATGTGACGGAACCTTACCTAGACACAGAGCAAACTGCTACATCCTTTCACACAACTAAACCCAGCTTGCATGCAAATTATACTTTATGGATCCGTTATTAAAGCGGACATATTAAATACTTTAAATTATGAAACACTTTTTGGTTGTGGTACAGAGGCTACAGGCGCTAAAACACCCGGCGTGTGAGTGGACAAATGGAGTAAACATCCTTGGATACTAAAACCCTCCGAGGAAAACGAAGGGAACGTATTGTCTAGTTTTGTATTTTATTGATGTGAGGTATTATGTCTGAAGTGGGAATGGAGGGAAGAACTACGGACTAGGAGATCCGACGGTGGGGATTCGATTGAAAACGCAAGAGTAGGATTTATGTCTGGAATCCGCTACGGATTTGGACATAATTCTAAAATATTCCAAAGGGAAATATTCGAAGAGTCCGTGGAGTTCCGAGGGTGCTCGAGAATAGAAGACCATGCCTGGTTCGTGATGCCCATAAACCCGCTGTAACATCCAGCTGGAAACTATACAGCCAGCAAGACGCACGCACATACCGACCTACAGAGCCCCTCGACTCTTTTCCTCTCCTCCTTCTTGCCCTCTCTTCCCTCGTTCGCTGCACGCGCGATTCTGGATGCACTTTTGCCACGAGAATCGATCATGCGATGACTGAGCGCGCTTTGGGCACATCTACTGAGTCTATTACAGGTAATAAATCGACGATAACCATACTTTATTAAAAAAGTAGAAACGAATGTCTTTTACATCGATTTTGAAATAAAGTAGGTTTATGGAATTAGAAATTCAAACGAATTTCTGTGGATTCTTAATTGACGTTTCTAAGAACGCATGGCTGAAGTTTGGTAACCAAGAATAATGCTGTTTATTTTCTTTCTAAAATGATGCAGTATGATATTCAAGACAGTGTGCGGAGAAAGAATGCATAATAACGGGAGTTAGTATCCAAAATATCGTGCCAATGCCGATTAAGTGGACCCATATTTGCTCCCAAATGCTGGTATTAAATTGGCTTACTATTGGAATCTAAAATACGGAATGATGGTTTAAAACAGACCTGACCATTAAATTAAACGCATCGGGAGATGGATGCATATTACGGTGAAATCTAATAACGTATCCCACTGCTCCCCATTGTATTTCGTTCCAATATTTTTATTTAATTGTAAGCATATGTTTTGGAGACTAGAAACCATTCTAAAGAATGTTCATTGTACAATCCTTTTTCAAAATCTTAACAAGTTTTTCATTTTCGCATGCATATCCTTTAATTTTCACTTTCCAATTACACAAGAAATATTAATTTACTCATCAACAAAAACGACCCTCTTAAATACAGTACAATGTTCCTGCTTGTACTTTAATGACGCCTAAATTATGTTGACAAGACATTTTGTTGCGCATCATTCTGTAATTCCTACCGTTTAGACTATATTCATACCGTACGGATGAACATGTTTATGGACGACTTGATTGTTGAATGCTTATGCATTTCTGTGTTTGTGATGTTACCGAAATATTTGTTTCTATGTCCTCCAACATTCCATCTCAGGGGGTGAATGATGGCTGAGGACGGGGAAAATATCCCCGGGGATCCCGGCGCCAGGGACGCGGAGGGAAACTCATCTCTCCCCAGAACTTTCATACCTCTCAACGACCTGTCTGGGGCCAGTGGCGGAGGTGTAGAACGTTGCGAGGTGGAGACGGTGTCTCCCATGCCTGATGAAGCCTCCACCACCGGGGAAGAGGCCTCGGCTTGTGGGGACGAAGAACTGCCTCACCCGACCCTGGCTCCCGTGGTGTTTTTCTACCTAAAACAAACCACCCCTCCGAGGAGCTGGTGTCTGAAGATGGTCTGCAACCCATATCCTTTCATGTAGAAATAATAGTTTTTTGTTCACTCATGAGTGCTCTGCTTGGATCGCGGGTAAGCATCTCATTCATGCGCGCAAACGCATCTGCAAAAGGTAAGACGCACTTGCTTTTGGTTACATGCAGATCCAGCTCGACTTATGAATATAGCGGTTTATAGTAAGACCATTGAGTAAAACATATATATTATTCTTGTTTTTTATCCAGGGCGCCTGTATGACTCTTGATTTATTTTTGCTGCGAAGGAATGGGATGCGTTTGCTCATAGAAGCTTATTTAAGGCCAGATATGGGGGCTTCAAAGATTTGATGGACAATCTTTCTTTGAGGGTAGCATCAACCCAGAGTTCAACTGCCGTTAGACACTTAGTTCAAGGGTCAATCCATGACACACTCACAGATTTGTCCTTCTGGATTTCGGGTGATCTAAATAGGTCAGGTATCCCTTTATGAACAGTTTGCAATATGACAATATAGCATCCGCAAGGCTTTGCACTAAACAGAGGCCATAATTGATTATGTTGAGGGCTGAGCTTTCATGATTATAATTCATTGATTATTCATACAGTAATATGTTATCAATAATGGTTCAAATATGCATACGCTCACTCACACACACACACACACACACACACACACACACACACACACACACACACACACACACACCAATGAACATACAGTTTACTATCTTTGTTGGAACTCTCAACATTATTCACATTTAAAATGCCTTTGTTGTTTTCAAACAAATTAATTGGGACATACAGCAGGTTTCCTGTTGTTGTTTATTGGCTCCTTGTTCTCTGTTGCTGGGTCTGTAAATCTTACTGTGGTAGAGTTGTTTATAAAACCATACCTGAGATGGAGAACTGTTATTGATTAATAAGAGCATAGATCTATGTGGATTTAGTTCGCTCCAGAGAGGAGAGATGCAACACAAATGTTTTGTGTGTGTCTGTATTTGGGCCGATATGTCCAGCATACCAAGACCACAGTGTGATTTTGTGTTACAGTGGCAATGTGTGTGTGTGTGTGTGTGCGTGTGTTACAAGGCTGCAGTGTTTAGGTAGATGGTTTTGGAGCAGCAGTCCACTGAAGGGGAAAGAATGCTGGTTTGGTGTGTGTGTGTGTATTGGCTCACACATGCTGTGATGTCTGCTTTGGACCTGAGTGTGTGTGTTGGCCCAGAACACACTGTGCTGTCTGCTCCACTCTAGTCTCCGTGCCCAGGCAGGGCAGCCTTTGTGTTTCTACTCAGGGAACAGGAGCATTCTGGTGGGCTGTATTTGTGTATGTGTGTGTTGAGGACTGTGTAGCGGTAGTCTGCCAGACCTATAACACAACCCCATCTCATTATCCCTTTTCCAAACTCTACCTCCTCAGCTCAGGTTTGTATGAAACGAGCCGTGGTCCAGCTCCCTCCCTGCCGTCCAAACACACGCCCCCTAATGTCAGTCTCTCTCGGTCCACTTTGATTCACACCGCACATGCAGACAGTACATTCCCATACTGTCTTTATGTCTGTCACTTATTGCCCTCTTTCTGGTTGTCTTTATCTCTCGCCCCTTTTCTCACCTCTCGCCCCTTTTCTCACCTCTTGCCCCTTTTCTCACCTCTTGCCCTCTCTCCGGTCCAAACAGGGCTGTGCGTGTGGGCGAGGGTTTGCTGTTAGAAATCACCTCGATTGCACCGCGTGGTCCGTTCGCTCTTCCGTTAAGTAGTTAGTCACACATAATATCTCAGTCCCAGGGTGGCTCAGTTTTGAATGAATCCGGGTGAATGATGTCTCGCCATGGAGATGTAGCATTCACAACACGACACAGATGGGCCCAAGGCTCAGAGGTGCACTACGGGGATGAACTGAAATGTGTTGAATACCCAAGAGGGGAGCTACATCATCTGTCGGGGACAACCTGTTCACCGTTGCCTTGTTTCCTTATCAGTTGAGGTCAGTCTGTCCTGTTTTCACTCCCGGCTCTTTATCAGAGGACCAGAAACCTCCAGTGGGTTCGGAGGCCACAGAAACAAGGCCCCAGGGCCTTAATGTTAGGAGTAAACCCCCCCCCAGAGCTGAGAACTCTTTTGACACAAAGTGTTCCGTAGGTTGAGGTTGACGGCTGAGGTATACAGACACTGGGTAGATATAAACAAACTGGCAGTGTTTCCTATACCTTTACCTTGAAAAGCCTAACACTGTTTTCCCCTTTTCTAAAACAACCATAGCTGGTAGGGAATTCTGTTGAATGTTTTCTGCTGCAATTAGAGAACATCCAGTCGAAGAACCAAGAAAGGACTCTATAGTGACAACGCCTTTTAACCTGGAAGGGTTTGATGTTGTGATTACTTTACACAAACCCCATGTTACTGCAGACCGAAGGTCTAGGACTATAAAAGCCCTTCTGCTAAATCCCTTCATTGAGAGATGGCAAGACAGATATGAAGATAAAGAGAGAAAGAGAGAAAGAGGGAGGAAAGTGATGGATTGAGAGACATTATGATTTGGAAAGAGGAGGAAGAGAGGATGGAAAGTGTATTTTACCACAATTAACTGCACCACTGTACTGCTATATAATGGCACATAATTTTTCGATTTTCCAAGTTATTACATCAAACTGCAAAATTGTGAAAGATTTGTGAAAGATGTTTTTATACCAATTATGTTCAATTTAAACTTCAAATGAATTAATTCAACTTGACTGCTTGGGCTGATCTAATGGCTTTTAGGTTGAGGTGTAGAGAGGAGATTACAGCTGTAGTCAGTGAGGTTTTTTCAACAGTAATCTGAAATGATTCAAAAAGTTTTCAGACACCTGTCATTCTGTAGGCTGATTTAATAATTGATTACGTTCTTTTTTTGCCATGCATCTACATACAATACCCCATCAAAACCCCATACAATACCCCATCATGATGAAGCAAAAACAAGTTAATAGAAATGTATTGAAACAATTGATATTTCTCATGGACTGTACATTTATATTCAGATCAGACTCTTTGCTAGGATGCTCCAAATGTAGCCATCCTTTGTCCTTTGATCATCAGTGGGATTTGTTTAGAACTCGATTGGAGTCCACCTGTGGCAAATTCAAATGATTGGACACGATTTAGAAAAGCATACACTTCTCTATATAAAGTGCCCCACTTAACAGTGTACGTCAAAGCAGAAACATTTAGTTAAAGGAAATCTCCTTAGAACTCTGATTTAGAATTGTGTTGTGGCACAGATCTGTAGAAGGTTAAAACTATTTCTGATGCATTAAAAGTTCTCAGGAGCACAGTGGGCTTCATAATTGTGAAATAGAAGAAGATTGGAACCAGCATGAACTTACTAGCAAGTCATTCAGTCATGAATGAGGCTGTAACACGACCATATATGGGGATAGTGAAGGTGTCAAAATACTTTCTGAAGGCACTTTGTATGGAAAATAAAATGTTTTAAAAGGTGATCGTCCTGGCACAGATGGCTTCGGTGATGACCTTGTGATCTTTGGGAGACCCCAGGCAAATGCCTTATCACGCGGCCGCACTTTTCAGCTCCGAGATTTCAGTCAAGTAGCACACTAGTAATGAGGTTAGTACGTGACACATCTCGGGTACAGTGGTGGTGGTGGCTGGAACGTTGACACATTAAATGAAGGAAAGTGAGAAAGAAAATGTAGTAGGGAAGGCAGGTATTATTTTGACCCGTTTGACCTGTCTGTCGTAGAATGTAACGGGATGCAGAAACCTCAATGTCTTGGTAAATTCTGCACTAAAAGGCACAGCTATTGGCTAACCTTTACACTGTCATCTAGCTAGCATAGCATAAAACTCAGTAGCAACAACTATGGTCACCTTATGGCAGTGAAAATAGTGCATATAATAGTGCATCCGTTAGTTCCAAAGCTATCCGAACTGTTACCTCTGAAATATTGAACTTAGTTATCGGGTGGGGGGACCGTTAGACCACTCTGGGTCATACATGTGTTGCCCTTTCTGTAGTGATTTAGGTAATCTAATGGATTCATCCATCTCTGCACCCCCCTCGGGTTGTGTGTGTGTGGGTGTGTGTGTGGGGGGGGCTTCTCAGGTGTTCTTCCTGCTCAGGAGTGGAGACTGACTTAGTGTTCACATCACCGAACCAGGGCACACCAGAGGCCCTCACTTTCTATTGTGTTTCTGCCGGTTTTGTTAACGTTAAAGGGAGTCTTATGGCACTCATGTTGTCTGTAGGAGTACGCTGTTCTGTAGGAGTACGCTGTCCTATAGGAGTACGCTGTCCTGTAGGAGTACGCTGTCCTATAGGAGTACGCTGTCCTATAGGAGTACGCTGTCCTATAGGAGTACGCTGTCCTGTAGGAGTACGCTGTTCTGTAGGAGTAGAGAACAGGGAGGTGCCAAGGCTGTCCTCTAAGCAAGGAGGAAATGAGAGTGAGAACACATAGATTTATTTCTCTCTTTTCCCCTCTCCTTCGCACACCTTTAGCCCCCGTCCTTCCTCTCTCCCTACCTCGATTCCCTCCCTCTCACTCTCCCTTCTTTTTTCTCTCCTCCTTGTCCCCCGATCCGTCTCTCATCTCCTTCCTGTCTCAGGCTGATTTACTACCAGAGGATTATGTAGTCCAATCTGCAAAGAGAGGCAGAGATCTGACCGATGTCTCTCCTCTCACTGGCACTCCGTCACTGTTTTGGCTCTGGAGAGGACTTAGCTAGCTCACATGCTAATGATTTATCACCAGCCAATGACGTTAGCCACCTTCATCACGGTTACACCGTCATTGCACTGAACAACTGATACCAAGCCAGCCACTGAAAGACAATTATTTCCTGCTGGTATTGAAGTGACACAGGTGTCAAACACATGTTTGTTAAAGGCTGTGCACTGCTATTATTAGATTGTTGCACAATTATCAGTATTTTACAAAATAATCTGCTTGGTTGCACTCATATGGGAGAGATGAGAGGGATGAAAACATTTCAGGTCAAAACAAGCACAAGAGTGACAATTTTATGGGATGGGAATATAAAAATCACAAAGTTCAGAGGAAACAGGCTTACATTTTTTGCTAAATGATCTGGCCATGATAAACATTTCTTTCCCACTAATTTCAGAGTGGACATTTAGCTTAAGTTAGATGTGGTGGCCACAGACAAATGTTCTTTCCTTATTCTTCCTGACTGATTCTTCTCTAGTTTAGCATTTTGCTAGTGTCCTTGTCATACCTGGTAGCATGATGCTATTCAGGTTGCACAGGTGGTATGTCAAAAAGACTGATAAAACAAACACTGCAAAGACCTAAACCAGCATTCATGCTCAACATACGTTGTAACGTTGGGTTTGTGACACACTTCATGCCGAACCAGTATGTCCACTTTTCTGGGGTGTGTATTCGTAACAAACTCTACGAACGCTACAAAGTATACAGAAAATACTTTTCTGAACCATATTAGCTTATAATCAGGCCTCCCAGGTGGCACAGTGGTTTCTGATTCTCTCGTTCTGTTCTCCAGGTGTTCTGTATCTGTGTCTGAACTTACAAGCTTCATGGCTAAGCAGAGAGGAAAAGATTGAAAAAAGAGGAATGGAAGGTGTGTGTAAGTCACCATGCAGTCTTTTAGTGGATTTTTATATCAGCACCTAAAGTCTAATTAAGTGTGTTTTTGTATACATAGAGGATATAAATATATAGTATACTGCAAAATAAACCATGTATACCATTTTCCTTCTCATGAGTCTCCTTTGCTTTGTACAATGAAAGGCACATCTAATTGTGTAGTCAATTCTTCTACACAAAACATTTTGTGTACCTAGCCTTGATTGGCTGACTGGATGGTCTATAACCCTGCCAACAGTCATTAGTTAATCAATCAATGAATGATTAAGCAGAGGGTGTGTGTGAGTGTGTGTGTATGGAGAACAGCAGCCGCCTTGGATGTGTCCACAACACTTTGAGCAACGTTATAAAACCGACAAACACATTTTACAACCAACAAAAAGTTTATGAACTGAAACAAACACTTACACCATATTCGTGGTCTCCTGTCTGTGTGTGTTGGACAACAGTCAAGAGAAAGGGCTTCATTAGGAGTGGTCCAGTCTTAACCAGGCAGAGATGCCTGTACCAATGTGTTAGTGAGACCCCCCCCTGTTTGTCTCCCTCTCTCCGTCCCTCACTTCGTCCTTCTCTCTCCCCCTCTCTCATTCTCTCTGTTTCTTTCTCTCTCAATCTGTCCTTCTACCTCACACTCAGTGTTCAGATTACACGTGTTATTTACGCCTTAATTGGCACATTCATAGCCAGTGCTTCCACCACTAATTTACACAAACCTACAGACACATGACACACACACATAATCACACAGAAGGTGTATGATTAGAGCATTTCTACAGATGTGACTGTATGTATAAAGAAAAGCAATACTGTTATGTTGTAATGTTGCAGCTGAGCCTCTGTAGAGAACCTCTCGCTGCATGTCAGGACAATCTTGGGGACACCATGTTCATCGTGAATGTCCTCCCATTCTCACTCCTCTCCGCAGCAGGTGGTATAAGACCTGCCAAATGACACACGTTTCTTCTCTGACCTCTCAGCATTTGTGTGTGTGCATCTTTGTTGCATTTTAGCAGGCACAACAAATTGGACCAATTGTGTCGAAAACCTGATGTGTGTGTGTGTTTGTGTATGTATGTAGAAATGTTTGTCTCTATTCATGTGGGTGTTTGTGGGAATGTGTGTGTGTAGGGCCCTATCACTCTTGTGGCCTAGTTAACACATGACTGTGCAGCCATTAAAAAGTACTGACTTGCTCCTGATGGGGGGAGTGAGGGAGAATTGACAGAGAGGGAGACAGAGAGGGACTGACAGATTACCTAGTGTATCGGTCTCTCTATGTCAGTGTGTCTGTCCCTTTATGTCAGTGTGTCTGTCCCTCCATGCCAGTGTGTCTGTCCCTTTATGTCAGTGTGTCTGTCTGTCTATGTCAGTGTGTCTGTCCCTCTATGTCAGTGTGTCTGTCCCTCCATGTCAGTGTGTCTGTCCCTTTATGTCAATGCGTCTTTCCCTCTATGTCAGTGTGTCTGTCCCTCTATGTCAGTGTGTCTGTCCCTCTATGTCAGTGTGTCTGTCCCTCCATGTCAGTGTGTCTGTCCCTTTATGTCAATGTGTCTTTCCCTCTATGTCAGTGTGTCTGTCCCTTTATGTCAATGTGTCTGTCCCTCTATGTCAGTGTGGCTGTCTCTCTTTGTCAGTGTGTCTGTCTCTTTATTTCTTCTTTCACACAGCAAATGCAGGTTTCCTTCGGTATTGTTTCAGTAATCGGTAGTGTTTTATCTGGTCGTTATTATTACATACAATTGTTTACCACAGTGTTGTTGTTGTTGTGGGTACTTTACACGTGTTGTGGTAGATGGGATTTCAGAGGGGAGAAGTGTGAAGGATGTGAAAGGATGGGTCAGATGAGCATTACCTTGAACTGAGGACAAGGACCAAGCTTTGTTTTTATTTAGTCAGATTGTGACTTTGTCTTGGTTATTTCTGGCCTATTGACACATTTTATCACAACATATAAAGGCCAATGAACAGACTGATTGAGACTCGAAAAAAGAGTCAGAACGTCTCTCCAAAACGAGGACAATGACAATGTAGTGTTGTGAATATATGAATGTTTGCATTTGTGAGAGTTATCGTGTGTGCTTTCGTGTGTGTTTGTGTGTGTGTATTCGTGTGGAAGTCAGTCTGTGTGTGTGTGTATGTGTTTGTGCGTGTGTGTTATTGTGTGTTTGTTTGTGTGGCCATGCCAACACTGTATTGTCAGTCATTTGCAATCAATTCTGCTAAGGGACAGAGCAATTAGTGGTGATGAACCGGACCCCACCCAGATAATTGGTAGACGTCTTTTGAGGGACTGGTGATTAAGATGGAAGATATGGAAAAGGACCAATATTTCTTCCATGTTATTTTCACTATCCATTTTCTGTCTGTTTTCCTTTTTGGGTCTCTAAAAATGTGAAGGTAAACATTTTCTTGCACCTTTTAGAGGGCATTGCTTTATCACCCTTCATCATCCTTTATCATCGATTTCTAATGAGGCACTTCCTCCATTGCTCTCTGCCTATAACCACTTCCTCATTCTGTTTCCTATTGCAGACTCCCTGTTATGGCACTGCTGGCTTTTCCTTTCTTCAATTCATCCTTTTGTCTTTCACCATCTCTCCTCCATTCACCCTCCTAACCACCTTGTCTCTGGATACCTCCCACTCTCTGTGGCTGCCTTTGTCGTGAGACGGCTGTTAGTTTATGTAGGCCCCTAGCCAGGATTTTCCTCCCATATTTTCCTCATTACACCCCTGTAGGAGAGGAGAAGAAGGGGGCTTGGCTACACAGAATGGCATTAGGGGGAGAAGAGGAGAGGGCAAGAGAGGAGAGAGAGGGGTCGCATTAGGAGGAGAAGAGGGAGAGAAAGGAGAAGAAAGGAGAAGGTGAGAGGCAATGGGAGAGAGATGAGATATATGTACTGTTTGACAAGCAACTCTTTTATTGGGCACCTGAATCTAGTTACTTTCTCGTGCTTAATTCTGTCTGCCTGCCCAGACATACCCATACCTCTCTCTTTATTATATATGTGTCTCTTATCCAACACCCTTTCCATTCTTCATCATTTGTCACCCTATTTTAGTCACACCCATTTTTCCCCTTCAAATAGGGATCACTCTTCTCCTGCCCTACTTCCTCTAGACTTTCTTATTTCTGTCATTTCGTCCTGCTCCATTCCTGCCCTACTTCCTCTACACTTCCTTATTGCTGTCTTTCCGTCCTGCTCTTCTCCCGACCTACTTCCACTAGACTTCCTTGTTGCTGTCTTTCTGTCCTGCTATTTTTCCTCCCAACTTCCTCTAGACTTCTTTTTTGCTGTCTTTCTGTCCTGTTCTTTTTCCTCCCTACTTCCTCTAGACTTCATTGTTGCTGTCTTTATGTCCTGCTCTTCTTCCCGCTTCTTCTCTTTCTTATCCACTCCTCCTCTCTGGTGAGAGAGTTTGGGGAGAAGGGGGTTGAGGACAGAGATGGGAAGGAGAGGGAGAAGAGGAGGAGATGAGGAGGATCCTGACATGCTCCACACCCATTCCCAGAAGGTGTACCCTTGAACACAGAGAACCCATGCCTTAACATTTAGGAAGGACTCCATGCTCCCGTGCTTCTGTATTTTGTTTAAAATTGGTCTTGTGTTTCCCTAAAGTAACGTAGTACACTTGCAATGATAATGACCTTACTTGTATTGTGTCGTGCTGTCGTGTGTCAGCATGAGGTCTGCCAGTTCAAAACTGGCCTGAAAATGAAGTTATTTTCAAAGTAAATATTTGAAGTACCAGTCAACATTTTCTACACATTTACCCAATCACTTGAACGGTACTGTATATTTTAAACTGTAATTATTATCATTTTCTGGAACCCTGACCAGCCTTAGAGGGAGAAGTGTTCATGTGGCTGAATAACCACATGCTCTGTACGTTATTAATTCTCCAAATTTAAGATAACGTATCTAGCTTACAAAGTTAACTGGCTACCTTAACAAAGCCTCGTCATGAACCATGGTTATTTGGTCTTGTAAAATACTTTGGTGATTCATATTACAGTACTTTATTTGGATGGGCGAGAAGCCAGGCCTCCGATCCATGGCGCTGGTGCCTATTACAGGTAGATCCCTTGTTTTAAACCAGATCTGGAGGCCACCTTGACTAAAGCTGCGGAAGTCAACATCCTTTGATGACATTTTTTCCAGCACCAGCGTTTTTATAGCTGTCATGTGATTGCAGAGATTGCTAAAGAAATGGCTACTGGATTATGTCTATCTGTGTGTGTGTCATAGGATGCCAGGTCTGACAGAAATCCCCATTTTAGGCGATGTATCTGGGACTCAGGTGGCAGTGACATACACCAGACTGACCACTGGTGTTATCTCAATACCACACACATACACCCCCCCCCCCCCCCACACACACACACACACAAACGTTTGCTGACTGGTACACGCATCCGTGCTTTTCTTGTCTCCCTGTCTTGATTGTCCCCGCCTCTCTCCATCACCCCCCCTTCCTTGTCCCCCACCCCCTCTCTCTCATCACCCCTCCTCCTCTTTGTCCCTCACCTCCTCTTTGTCCCTCACCTCCTCTTTGTCCCTCACCTCCTCTTTGTCCCTCATCTCCTCTGCCCCTCGTTTCCTCTCTCCATCACCCTCCTCTGTCCCTCTCCTCCGCTTTGTCCATCACCCCTCCCTCAGTGTCCATCACCCTCTCTCTCTTTTCCTCCCTCGCAGTCTTACATTCTCTCTCTCTCCTCACCCCTCCATCACCCTCTCCTCTCTTTTAACCTCTCTCCCTCCCCCCCAACCTTCGCACCATTTCTGTCCTTCATTCATTCTCTCTCTCCTTTTTAACCCATCCTTTCTCTCCCTCACACCCTAACCCTAACCATAACCCTTACCCTTTCTCCCTTCTCTTCACGCCGTATGTCATCAGAGCTCTGATCGGAGTTCCCTGCCTGTCTGGGAAGAATGGAGGAAGGGATGAGGTTTACAAAAAAGAGATTTCTTAATATAGATAACAAACGAGGGATATAAATACTTCTGGGGGCGGAAGACTTATATAACAGTCGTGCTCTCTCTGGCCTCACCTCCCTGTGTGTTTTAGTGTGTGTGTGAAGAGGGGGTTCCAATATCAGCCGTCTAACAACTATTTCATTTTAAATG
Organism: Novumbra hubbsi; assembly: GCA_016801125.1. Lineage (NCBI taxonomy): Eukaryota > Metazoa > Chordata > Actinopteri > Esociformes > Umbridae > Novumbra > Novumbra hubbsi. The sequence goes on along the minus strand of JACXGK010002973.1, from coordinate 27,094 downwards.
TCCTTTGGCTCTCAAACACAAGTGTATGGTGGCTTGGCTTCTCTGTGTGGGTTAATGTGTGTGTTAATGTGTGTGTTTTATCTCTCTTCCTGATTGTCCCCTCCTCTCGCCTGTGGTGTTTGTAATTAAGAAATGCACTCCAGCATGAATACCCTTTTACTTGTTGCTCATCCATGCTTGCCCATGACAGTGTGTGTTTGTGTCTATGCGTGTGTAACTGCCTGGGTACCTGTGTGTGTGTGTGTGTGTGTGTGTGTATACATTTCCTAGTGTAAGTACTTTACCTCTCTTCATTGCCCTTTACCAGATCCATCTTTTCAACACATGAACAATACACACACCCTTATAACCACCCAAAAACACACACACACACACCCTAGGATTCCGTGCTAGCTCCAACGACTGTGACATTTATAGTTTCCTAGCCATTACAGCTTACGTCCTACGACGTGTGTGTCAGGTGTGTGCTGGTCAGCTGGTTTGCATGTGACTGTATGTGCTTGGCTGTAGATTATATTAAAAGGCTCAGTCTCAGCAGTTGTGTGAGTTGTGGGTTATTTATCACACCTGTGTGTACATCAACGGTACTGTACATATGGAGCTTTGATGTACCCAGTTGAGTTGAAATGCATCTCCTAGAAGGGAAACCCTGGTAGTATTTTTTTTATCATTCATATATCTATATTATATCTATGGTTATGCCTAAACTAGAATTAAGTACAGAACATTACATACTAAGAACGCAGTCACACAGACATATTCCAGTAAGCAAGATGTTGTTTGTCACTGTGTGTCTAAGGTGAACACACGGTCAAGGAGAAGTGGGTAAAAGACCCAAACCCAAATAGAGAAGTGGTTGAGCTAGGGTCTAAACTGACCTAACCGCAGTTGCTGGGGCCTATCAGGTGGTGACAAATCGAACTAAGGACGTACCCCACGATCCAGACACTCAGTCGTCTATATAAGAAATATGAATCATGAAGCGGGCGCGATTAGCAGCGTACTAGACAGCTAACTGTTTACAGTCTGTGGGCGTACAGTTATTCGCCCCTACTTGAGAGGTTCTTTCCAGACTGTTATTCTTATTTTGCTGTAGGCTTTTGCAAGTGCTAAATAAACTAATTGGATGAAACCACAAGTATACTTGTGTTTTTTTACCAGTAGGAAAGGTATTCTATCCAGTCCTGTCTGTACTAGTAGGACAAAGACTGTTAGGCCTAGTTCAAACCCTGTTCTATTACTGCACTGAACCGAAACACTTCCCTTTAGGGTGCTGTCTGAATAGCTTCTTCAGGTTTTTTGACAGCAGATCAACAGAGTTTTTTTAATTGCTTGAGCACTTATGTACAAGCAGAATTGATATTTTTAAAACAACTGACATGTGGGTCGACCAGAAAATACTGTTGACCAGAATGACACATTTATTTAGCGGAATGCACTAAGACACTCAAAACCCACAATGCATGACAGATCAGTTATTACACAGTGATACAATAAACACACAAAAAACTACTAATAAAAGTGTTTAACCCACTTTTATTTATATGGACAATATAATGATATATTGTACCATAAAAGACAAGTAAACATATTACAGTATCACAACTTCCCCCCCTAAAATGATTTTACTAAAGTGGACCAACACAGAATGTCACCTAAGATAATGAATATCCAGAAACAAAGGCTTTAGGGTTGATTACCTTTTTTTATTTTGTGCTTGACAAAGGTTTTATATACAGAATATAAAATACACCAAGCTGACAAATCATTGCAAAAGCAAAGCAATTTACAAAATAATACAAATTAAAGCATATATTGTTCTGTATATAGTAGGGTATAGCATTGTGAACTAGAACAGCTACAATTACAATACATTTGTAAAATGGGGTTTCCATTACACCAGATGTGTCTGGTGTCCAGCTCTGTACTGGCAGTAAATTAACACAGATAATCTCCCGGTATTTAACGAGCCATCTCCCAAATACAAAAACAAAAATATGTCCCGTAAGCTACCTAGTTAAAAATGGGGTTTCCATTACACCAGATGTGTCTGGTGTCCAGCTCTGTACTGGCAGTAAATTAACACAGATAATCTCCCGGTATTTAACGAGCCATCTCCCAAATACAAAAACAAAAATATGTCCTAGCTAGCTACCTATCTCCCGCATAAAAAAGACTGAATAGCTGGCAAAAAGGTAGCAAAATGGCTTCAGCCTTACCTTTGACAAAGTAAGTCCCATGGTCAAAGTCAGAGCCATTTCATTGTCACTGCATAAACAGTAATGTAGCTAGCTAGCATCAACTTAAACTTCAGATCCGGCTGCCATTTGCATGGCCTCATTCTGGAAAAGTTTGTTTACGTAAGTTGCTTAGCAACCGACATTAAAATACAAGAACAAATATATGTCCCATTAGCTAGCTACCTAGTTAGCTAGCTACCCATCTTCTGCATAAAAAAGACTGAATAGCTGTCAGAAAGGTAGCAAAATAACTTCAGCATTACCTTTGACAAATCCCGGAAATTAGACTTACATTTTGATACCCGTCATGTCTCCGTAGTGCAAGAACTGTAGGAGCAGTTGGGGTAGCTATAAAAAATAGATAAATATATATATATGTATATATATGTGAGATTACATAAAGTGGGAGGGTGATGCTCCCCCACTTAATTACCTACTGTCATTCTTGAATAGTATTACTATGACTATAGCCACAGTTAATTTGCTGAATTTGAGCTGGATCCATGGCCCAGTTTCTATCATGAAAAGGCCATAATTGATTACACGGTCAATCATTTTTGCAAGCATTTCCTAAAAAAACTAAAGGTCTTTGTATTCCACTCCACCACCACCCCCACCACCACCACACACCTGAACCCTCTTTCCTGCTCCTTGGTGCATTCTTATGAACAACAAATTATAGGTGACCTATTTACGCATGAATAAGAATTGATTGCTGATTGAACAATTGTGCAAAGGTGTTTTGAATATGTTCAGAAGTGATTGACATATAAGGGAGTAGTTTGTTTGTGCTGTGACCTATTGTTTTAATTTAATTTGGCATGATTTATTCAACTGACTTTCACGTTTTCAGTATAACTTTTTCTTTACTCTTCTGCATTATGTGTGAAAGCAATGACAAATGACTATCTGTTTTCAAACAATGGACACTGAGGTGCCCATAAGCTTCAAATATTTCATTTAAATTATCTTAGTAATTGAGAAAAACTGTAGGAAATATAACTGGTATTGCAGCCAAACCTAGAATGGATAGAAAAAATCAAGGGCAAGTTGAGCAAACATGCCAACCACAATCAAATAATCAAGGGAACCACTTAATATTGACAGAGTTATGAAATCTGACAGACACTACTTTTCCGTCAATCCATTCTGATTGTCTTCATGTTAACAGGGACAAGGTAAATCAATCCTATTCACTGTTTCAGTTTCAAACCTTAGCCTTAACCCCCAGCACCGGTCTGTGATTTGTCTTTTTTTTCTTTTAAAGTTTGTGCTCTAACTCAGAACATGTGACAGCTTCTAAGAATTTACTTATAATGTTCTAATCGTTGATGTGGCTAAATCCAGGCAAATCCATCAACAGTCTGCCATGTGTTGAAAGCTCATTGAGAGCAATTGCATGAAACCAATAGGTACCTCAAGCAAAGCACTTCACCTTTCCAGCCGACGTTCATTTCAGGATGACTCACCATCCATCTAGTATCTAAACGGTGAATTAGAAACTTTTTGATTGGGGCATCCACAAAGGTATTCCCAAAATGAAGAAACTCATATCATCAGAGATCCACAGATATGGAGGTAACCTCAAGTTCCCAGTCTGGGTTTGCAGACACACTGGGGAAACCCTGTCTGGTTTGTAAGAGTTTCTAAAGGGGGGGGGGGGTTGTATGGGTATGTGTATTGTGTATGAGGAGGTAGGCTTGTTTGTATGTGTGTGGGAGGATATGTGTGTGCATTATGTACAGTACGTGTGTGTTGTCTGCACAGCGTAGGGAGGGGAGCCTAGACGTTGGTGTGGTTTTGTGTCCCTCGTTAACATTTTCTGTTCAGGATTTCCTACAAGATGTGGCTACAAAACCAGTTCCAGACTGTATCTCCCTTCTTCTCTCTCCTCTCTCCCTATCATTCTCTCCTCTCTCCCTTTTTCTCTCTCCTTCTCTCTCGCTATCACTCTCTTCCTCCTCTGCTTTTCTCTCTAGAAAAACAAGCAAAGAAAAAAATCGAAGAGAGAAGTCTGCTTTTAATTTTCACAGAGATAGTTGATCCTCCCTCTCTGGGTCCTAGCTCTCATTAGTGTTCAAGCAGGCTGTGCCAAGGGCCTGTTTAAAACAACGCAAGTTCAATTCCTAAATAAAGGAAGCTCCCCTGGCACCCTGGCAGGACTCTGGATCAAAAAATAATAATCTCTCACACAATGTCTCTTGTGTTGGTTAGAAAGCAGCAAGTGAATAGTGCTGCATCTGCCTTCTGTTTTCTAGTTGTCTGAAGTATGTAGCCCTTGGTAGTGAAGTCGCAGTGACGTCACTTGTCGGCTGGCTAGTTTATGCGTTTTTTTTAGCTTGTGTATATTGGCGTATTTAGCTGGGCTTGTGTAGGTCTAGTGTTTTAGTGTGTGTGTGTTAGCATATGTATGTAGCTTGGCTTGTGTAGGTCTAGTGTTTTATTGTGTGTGTGTTAGCATATGTATGTAGCTTGGCTTGTGTAGGTCTAGTGTTTTAGTGTGTGTGTGTTAGCATATGTATGTAGCTTGGCTTGTGTAGGTCTAGTGTTTTATTGTGTGTGTGTTAGCATATGTATGTAGCTTGGCTTGTGTAGGTCTAGTGTTTTAGTGTGTGTGTGTTAGCATATGTATGTAGCTTGGCTTGTGTAGGTCTAGTGTTTTAGTGTGTGTGTGTTAGCATATGTATGTAGCTTGGCTTGTGTAGGTCTAGTGTTTTAGTGTGTGTGTGTTAGCATATGTATGTAGCTTGGCTTGTTTAGGTCTAGTGTTTTATTGTGTGTGTGTTAACATATGTATGTAGCTTGGCTTGTGTAGGTCCAGTGTTTTAGTGTGTGTGTGTGTTAGCATATGTATATGCATGTGTGGGTTAATTGGTGTGTGCATATTGGCGTCGGTATTCCTTGTGCGGGTGAAGTAGCATCAGATAAGATGTTTGGGAGGAAGTTCACAGCTGAAAGTAATTACAATGGCACATAGTGAAAAAGCTCCTAACAAATATCCACCACGTGTTACACTGAAATAGTTCCCCTGCTAGAAACTTACTGATGCACTTCACCAGGGTTGGGGAGAGAAGGATTAGATGTAATCCGTTAAAACATGTATGTGTGCCTGTGTCCACATTTGCGTTTCTGCAAGATTTTGTTTGTGGTTTTTGGGAAAAACAAACTAGGTCTTTATATACAATGATGTGACTAACGTTTTTGAGAAATTATTAATTACCCCTTTATCTTTCAAGCAATAAAAACACAATTAACAAAAAAGTCTAATAAATGCTTAGATTTGGGTTATGTTCAGGTAAAAAGTGAAATTCTTCAAGATCAATTATTGAATCAATTAGAATGTCTGAAATTCTGTCAGACTTTTAGTCTCTCATTTACAGATGTAATCCAAAAATTATACTGAAGTAGAAATCAAAGGTCCAGAAACAGAAACAACCCCTTTTTTTCTTCGTTATTTGTTTTGTAATGGACTCAATTATTCGTTGTTCAAATCTATTTGTTTGCTATCAATCTACACACTATAATGACCAAACAAAACCATGTATGGCAATTTCCTAAAAATGAAATACCTCATGTGAATATGTATTTAGACACTTTACACAGTACTTTGTGGAAGTGCCTTTATTAGTGCTCATGGCTTGTTTTTATTTCACAACTTCTCGGGTATGCATATACTCTCACGAGTTCTTCAGGTGGCATGTCATTTGCCTTTCACTCAGAAATGGCTTTCACATAGCCTCTACCAGAAAAGACCTGATTCATGGAGTGCTTCAGATATGTTTGTTCTTCTGTCAATTTCTGCCATCTCTGCAAAGAAACTCTGACACTGCTCCCTGACACTCGGGTCTCGATAAACAAAATAAATTATAGATCTTTACTGTAGATTGTGTAATTCGCTGAGAACAGAATGACGTAACTACGGTCAATGGAAACCAAAATCACCAACCGATTGAGGGCTGGATTCAAACTAACACCGAAAATCAAAGTAAACATCACAGGCTGTTTCAACTTACGTGAATGTTTGTGCGACCCTCAAGAATATGCCTCCCTAGACCATCACCAACACATCGCCAAACCGGTCTGGCTGCATAATGTTCACTGTGGCGTCTACAGACCCTTTGTCTGTAACAAGTGCTAAGGAGAGAGCAATTGTCTTTGGCCACCACCTGCAACACCATTCCCTTTTTAGGGTTGTCTTGCTGTTGCCTTGCCAGTGAATCTGTTGTCCTTTTGATTTGCACCAAAACAGTTGACACTGATTCACATTCACTTATGCCTACACAAATTGATATCCCTGGAGTTTAATTGGCTTAGTGTTATATTTTGATGATTATGTGTTCCCTTCATTTTTCAAGCAGATTATATATTCAATGAGATCTTTGAATCCTCCTAAAATGAGGGACTGTGTTCAACAGTGCAATGGAACAATATAAGCAGCAAGGCAGATGCAGCTTTATTTGTGTTTTAGTGTCTTTTTAATGAACAGTCATTTAATGAGTTGTAGTTCTAGGTTGTTAGGCACTGTATGGGTGGGAAAGGGAGCTCCACTCCCTCCTTCAAACATCTTCTCATTCCTTCTTACATCTTCTCCCTCCTTCATACATCATCTTATTCCTTCATACATCCTCTCTCTCCTTCATACATCCTCTTATTCCTTCATACATCCTCTCTCTCCTTCATACATCCTCTTATTCCTTCATACATCCTCTCACTCATTCATACATCCTCTCTCCTTCATACATCCTATCCCACCTTCATACATCCTATCACTCCTCATACATCCTCTCACTCCTTCATACATCCTCTCCCTCCTTCATACATCCTCTCCCTCCTTTATACATCCTCTCGCTCCTTTATACATCATCCCCCTCCTTCATACATCCTCTCACTCCTTCATACATCCTCTTACTCCTTCATACATCCTCTCCCTCCTTCATACATCCTCTCACTCCTTCATACATCCTCCTTTTCCTTCATAAATCCTCTCAGGCCTTCAGCTCTTCATGCTTCCCTTTCTCCCCTCTCTCTCTCTCTTGCTCTAAACACCAAGTTCACAAATGAATTGCTTTAATGATGGTCCGGCTGAGAGATTGAGAGAGTTTGACAAATGTATTCATGCAGGACATTTCATCTGCCTGACCATTTCTGTCCCCCATGATTTTTTTCCCCCTAATAATTCTTGGCTTCTGAACTATTTCATCCAGGCGTGAAAAGGAACAATAAAAATCTGGGCACGAAGGAAGGGAAATGAGAAGTATTTAAAATAAGATATAGGAAAAGGTGAGAGTACAGTGTGTCCACACACAACAGTTGGCCATATGCTGTACATGTTTCAGGGAGAAACAACTTGGCGGGGGATGGGAAACTTCTGTACTGTTCAACCAATCCAGTACATGTAGAGGCGGGGTCAAGCCACAGTACCACCATGTTAATGTCCAAAAGCTGAGCACATCACCTAACTGAATTTCCTCTTGTTATAGAAAGACAGTGAACTGTTGGAAATTTTACAATCAATTCTGATTGTCTTAATTCTAAATGGGTTACTTGAGAAATAGATTTGTATACATGTTCTTATAAGTATGTTGCAGCATAAGCTAGCACATAAGCTAGCCATGTCAGAGTATACCATGAACAGGCCGTAATTGAGAAAATATGCAGAGAGAGCAAAAATGAAAGAATGACAGAATCCCAAATCCCATGTCGCTCAGTTGGTAGAGAAATAGTGCTCCACCAACATAACAGAAAAAAGGCCGATTTACAAATAAATGGTAAGCGTGTGTTGGGGGGAACATAAATTATGTAATCAAGTTAATTTACATAAACAAGTCCATGGTTAAGTTTGGCAAAAAAAACACTTTACTTTCCCCAGGGCGGGAGGCTGATACAGGGATGCAGCTTGAGCCCCACTATTTTCAACAATTATTTATATTTATTTGTAACGTCTCATGTAGCAGGCCTCACCCTGCTAAATGTCTGTGTGGATCTGGCGTGTTTTAGGACTGTTGTCCACATATCAGCCAATAACAAAAGCAAATTCTGAGACAAAATATTTTTTGTGTACAATGAAAAACCTATTAAACCAAGCAGACAATTAATTCAGTGCAAAACAGATTCACTGTAAATAGAGTACATAGTTGAAGTGGAAACTGAGCTGCAGTTTTCAAGCTCTTCTCAACTGACTATATTTCTCACAGATTACACATATCTCAATATGCAATACCAACAGCAAGATGTATGACCCGTGATAATAGGGTTGTACATCTTGATAAAACTCTTTTTGTATATGTTTATTTTCTTTCTATAATTTTTTATATATTCTATTCGTCATGTATCCAACACTGTACAAACAGTAGAAATGTCTCTTTAGTTGAGTTTCAGATTTTCTTACATTCCTTAAAATGTTTAAGTGAGAAACAGAGAGAAAATGATAGAGAATGAGAGAGACAGATAGAGAAGTATAAGAATAGAGATTGTGCAAGGTAAAACAGTATAACCTCTGACCCTTAACCCTGTAACCCACTAGCCCTCTGACCACAAGGCCAGGAACACATCCACAGCCCTAACAGGAAGAGACGTGCTAATGAGTGCAGAGTGGACTACTGTAAGGGATGTATCACTACCTATGTGGCTGTGGTCCTACTTCTCCGCCATAACCCAAGTGTGCTATAGGCCTGAGTCATACCTGGTATAACGACTTGTTAGAATCCGGCGGACAGAGATGTTTGAGAAATCCTGGAAGCGCTCTAATAAATCATACAGTTCTGAATTATTCAATACATTCTAACCCCGAGGATATCTGGACGGAGGGGCAAGAGAAAAATGAATTGAGGAGGGAAAGAGAAAGGGAGCTGGAGAAAGAAAAAGGGACGAGGAGATGGAGGGTATAAAATGTGTCCCCATTAGAATCCATGCTACTTAGAGGGGTGGAGGGTTTGAATGTGTCCGCATTAGAATCCATGCTACTTAGAGGGGTGGAGGGTTTAAATGTGTCCCCATTAGAATCCATGCTACTTAGAGGGGTGGAGGGTATAAACTGTGTCCCCATTAGAATCCATGCTACTTAGAGGGGTGGAGGGTTTGAATGTGTCCCCATTAGAATCCATGCTACTTAGAGGGGTGGAGGGTTTAAATGTGTCCCCATTAGAATCCATGCTACTGAGAGGGGTGGAGGGTATAAATGTGTCCCTACTAGAATCCATGCTACTGAGAGGGGTGGAGGGTTTAAATGTGTCCCCATTAGAATCCATGCTACTGAGAGGGGTGGAGGGTATAAATGTGTCCCTATTAGAATCCATGCTACTGAGAGGGGTGGAGGGTTTAAATGTGTCCCTATTAGAATCCATGCTACTGAGAGGGGTGGAGGGTATAAATGTGTCCCTATTAGAATCCATGCTACTGAGAGGGGTGGAGGTGCAGAATGGTGTCCCCATCAGAAGCCATGCTATTCGGAGGGGTGGAGGGGTAAGGGAGGGTCTGGGTGGACCGGGGCTTTCCAATATGCTGCGCCTCCCTCCCTTTTCTCAGTCGCTCCTAAACACAAGACTCCTAGAATATACACAGCTAGGACTAGTGTTCCTCTCTCCCCCCTTTTCCCATTCTCCTTCTGTCCTCTCTCTCTCCTTCCCCCTCCCCTGGGTTCAGCCGACAGGTGGGTGTAAGGCCTAAGTGTAGGGGTATAGGGTTACCCAGGTGATCGCTACAGAAGTAGACGATTGGACATCACATTAGGCCTTGTACACTTGACCCATAGGCGTGGCTGATCGGTCTTATAATAGATACATTACAGTGTTCATCTCTGGCTCTCTCTCCTCCCCTCTCATGTTTTTCCATCCCTCTGCTATGAGCTTCCACCATAACGGGTTGTCATGGTGACAGTCATTTTTTTAATCAGGAGCTTCACTTCTCCTCCCTCTCTCCTTTGTCTCTGTTAGTACCCGTTTTATGAAGGGTGTGTTGTTGTTGCCATCATTTCCCTGTGTAGTTGGTTCGCAACCGCGCGCGCGTGTGTGTGATTGTGTGCGATTATATAGGTGATTAACATAGTATCTCTTTCCACCATGCACACCATGTTTCCTCCTCCATATGTCTCTCCCTCTCTGTCTTTCTCTCTTCGTCCACACAGTGTTGGGGACCAACCTTGAGCTATGGCCAGCTATTGAAAAGTAAAATAATTGCCAGGTTGTAGAACAAACATCTTATGGGTTTTTACCTACATATGCCCGGGCCCAAACATGATTCAGTTTTTTGGTATATTACAGATTCAGGATACGTTAAGACGTTCTGTTACTGGGTGTTTATCCAGTTTACTAATACTAATACTTCTTAGTATTATATCATAGCTGAGAGCTTGCTCTTTCTGCCAACCTATTTGTCTGTTAGTTGAGATATATTTCACTAAGCACTTATGGCATGGTCACAATGTTCTTTTGCTAAAATTGTGTTATGAACATTTTCTTTGGAAATGTTAAATATGAGCTTTTGCACTTGAAGTTGTTTGGTCTGTTTAACTTTTTGGCATATATTTTAACATGGTGTAATTGTGGAAATACCCTTCAGCAAAGAGTGTTTGTGGGTCTGAGCTAGCACAGTGAAGTGTGTGTGAAGGTGTGTGTCTGGGCTAAGTCAGTGAATAGTATTGTGTGTGGGTCTGAGCTACCTCAATAAAGTGTGTGTGTTTGTGTGTTTGTACTGTGTGGGTCTGAGCTACCTCAGCAAAGTGTGTGTGTGTGTTAGTGTGTTTGTACTGTGTGGGTCTGAGATACCTCAGTAAAGTGTGTGTGTGTGTGTTAGTGTGTTTGTACTGTGTGGGTCTGGGCGAGCGCAGTGAAGTGTGTAGCGCTTTCATGCTCTGCTCGTTGTGTAATGCTATCTGTGTTTCTGTCAGGGAGACTCCACACCAGATAGGAGGGGAGAGGGGATGCAGAGGAGATGGGTGAGGAAAGAAGAGAGGAGAGGAGAATGATGAGAGGAGGTTCAGAAACCCCAGAAGAGAGGGGGATATATGGGATGACGCATCTGTCATGTAGATTGATCTTGATTTCTATATTTGCCCTTAGAATTAGTAATAATTAATAACAATAGGATTCCAACATCTGGAGGTATTTACAGTGTTCATGGGAATTAAGCCAAGGGCTACTCCCATACTGTGTGCTCTCTTCACAAACAGTTATCCCCTAGGCTGGTGTGCAGTCACAGATGTCTCCAGAAAGCAGAACCCCATCAACAGATTGTGGCGGGCCTCAGTGGCCCTGTGCCTTGTGGTAGCATGCTCCTAACCCTGGTCACTACTGTACGCTAGGCTTCTTTTGGACGCCATTCATTTCAGGTCTCCATCGCCAGTGACCTGGACACAATTCAGAAGACGCTGTGTGTGACACTTTCATCATACCTCAGTCCTTGAAAATCAAACAAACCCTGCTGCTATCGGAAAACAATGCACCAGCTGAACCGTCAAATATATCTCCATGTAGTTTGCTCTACATAGAGAGGTTTATTGGGTTCGTAGGGTTAATTTTTTACACCCTATTGATGTGGCGAATGAGTATTGTCCTGTCCGCTTGCAAACACATCCAAGGGAATTCAGAAGAAACGTTTCTGCAGGAATCGCGGAATACTTTACGTTACGATTTCTTTGGAAAAAGTTCGATGAGCGATCAGGATCCAGAAGGAGTGAAGATAAAGGGGCAGAGAAGAAAAGGAGGTGCTAATGTGACCTATAGAGGTGATGCTGTGTTTGACACACTGAGACAAAGCTCTGCTTGCTGACTCACTAACCCAACTGACGGCCTTTCTTCTGGCATGACAGACCAGAGAGAGGGAGGAATGGGAAGACAGCTCATGGGAGAGGCAAGATTGCCAAGCCAGAGAGAGAGAGGCGGGGGGGGGGGGGGGGGAAAGGGGGGGGGGGGGGGGGGGAGTTTTACCCAATTGTGGAGATGATTGGTAGTGGTTGACAGTCCAGAGGTGATTGAGGGGCAGCAATAGCAGTTATATAAATAATTGTCTATTAAACAGTCCGATCGGCCTGCTGCCATCTCTGCCATCAAGTGCAGCCACAGTCCACTGCACGAAGACTGCCTCACCCTAATTAAGTAAAGCCCAGTGTTCAGGTCTGGGTATAGTCAGGAGGTGGGGGTGTAGCAGGCGAGGTATGAGTGGGGATGATTGGGAGTGTGTCTATATCCGGAGATGAGTCAGATAAGCAAGACCAGTTTTATAAATAATTGTCTATTAAACCGTCATCTCGGCCCACTGGCATCGTTACCATCAAGTATAGTCAAGGTCCACTGTGTCGCTCAAGACTGTCGTAAACGAATTAGCCAAAGCCCGGTGTTCCCGTCTTGGCCCAAGTTAGGTATTACTTCGACGTTAGGTATTAAGTCGACGTATTTTCCATTCATGTGTGCAATGAGCTTAAAGCTTGACAGAGATTTACATTTTACATTTGTCCGTCATTTAGCTGGCGCTCTTACCCAGACTTACAGTAAGTGCATTGGTTTGAGGGTAGACAAGGTGTGAAAGCCACGTATCATGAACATTGCCCTTAGGTTCTTGGTTTTCTACTGTGTCAGCGCTGGAGTTACCGAAGATGCTTTGCTCTCAGATGTTTTTGGACCATGCAAAGGGACTGTTGTCCTTTTTTTTTTAGGGTGAATCTGGTTCCAAGCTTTAAATGGTCTGGAGCTGAGCCCCTCATAGAGGTGGAATGGTCAGGAGACCAGCATTGGCATTAAGGAAAAAAGGCGTGTCACCTGTATACCACTGACAGGAGACTGTGAGAGTACATTACTGTGAAGGCACAGGGTGGGTGTACTGGGTGGAGCACCAACTGAGAACACCAGCTGAGAAAGCCAGCGGGGAACCCCAGCAGGGAACCCCAGCAGGGAACCCATGGTGCTGACAGATATCTTGGAGGGGTGGGCAACTAATGGCTTATAGAGTCAAAGGCAGTGGCTGAATCTAGTTGCACTTTAAAAATAGAGAGTCGATTTAGAGGTGTGTGAAGTATGTAACAATTCGGTGCATTTTCTAGTGTTTGATCTGATGGTTGGTCTGATTACACAGCAAGTATGGTACTTTAAAGCACAAATACAATCCTTGAAAACCGTGCTTCCCTAAACATGAGGCATTGGAGTGTTCATGGCAATGCACTGTAAGGTGTACATCCACAATGTATCAAATGAGCTGGAGGTAGACATGTATTTGTATGCACTTCTATCATAGAGTGTGAAATAAACTGAAGCAGATTCAACTTTCACCTCTCTATTTCTCCCACACACACAGCCAGAAAGACACACACACCGACTAATAGACACATCCCCAACACCGCACCCCCCCCCCCCCCATTCACTAGTGTGTAGAGTACAGAATGCCATCGATAGCCTCATAGAGTTCCTATATTTCCCTGGGCGGTGTAGCCTGACTCATATATAAACCACTTCGGCATCATCATATCGAGCATCCATCAACAAGGGCCTTTCACCCACCACCCTCCCTGAGTCAGCAACACCACTGGCTAGGGGGTTGAAGGGGGCACTATCAGAGTGCGTGTGCGGGGGGGGGGGGCGTTGATATGGGCGGATGTGCGTACTGTGTGGCACTGAACGCTACGTGACTGTGTTCGTGTGTGTTCATCAGCATCACACCCACCGCTCTGGTCCATGAATGAGACCCGTCTGCATTCTGTCTCCCAGGCCTACGACCACGTGGGAAGGCCTGGTGGCCTGGTGGCCTGGTGGCCTGGTGGCTTCAGTGTGGATTAGCCGGGATGGAGGAACCTAATGAGAGAGGCGGATGAAGAGGAAGACGTTAAAATGGACAGGAGAGAGCCACGCTGTGATTTAAAGGATTGCTCCTCAGGGGGAACTGAAAGTCCCTGCTAGCGTGCAGAGATAGCTAACCATCCCTTTCGTGTTAGTGTCTAATGAGAGCCAGGCCATGTGACACCGTGGTAGACTCCACCCAACCACAACGACTAAGACTGCAGGATGTTACAGACACAGTTTGTTTCAGTACACCTACCATACCATCATGACTGATTGCCTTTGCTGTGGGATTTCTTCATTTGCATCCACCGTTCGTCTCTGATGACCAAGTGTGTGAGAGCAGGAGGCCAGTTTGCCTGGCTATGTGTACACACCTTGGGGAACAGTATGTGAATGTAGCTTCGCTTTATCACCAGTGGCATTAGCTAGGTGCCTCCCTTTTAATGGAAGAAAGTTGTCATCCATCATACAAATAAACACATGCTGTACAAAAGCATACATCCAAACAAAAAGTACCCATCATCATGGCTGAGTAAGAGTAAAGATACCCTCATAGAAAATTACTCAAGTGAGAGTGAGTCAAGTGAAGTACTTGAGTAAATATCATTAAGATGCAGTCTGGGACTTTGATGAATAACAAGAAAAAAATGTAAACCTCACATTTCCAATGGATGAGAAATATTTAGATTTTTGTGAATAATCTAGAAGTAGTCTTAGTTTGCCATCAAATGTAACTACCAAATGTAATACATGTTTAACTACCAGATGTGAATGGAATCGCTGAACTATTTCTAGTTTGAATCGTGTCAAGTTCCAAGATTGTTTGTTTATCTTTTGTGTAACATTATTTATAATACATGATTTAAATGAAAGCACTTGCATGTCCATCAGATCAGAGGTAGTAGAGGTGACCAGGGAACCTCTCATGCTATCATGTGCATCCTTTACCCACCCTGTAAGCATTTCAAATTCATCCCAAACTTTTGTGTGTCCCAGAAAATGGGTAACAAAAGACTACTGATCCCCTTAGGAACAACTCGTACTTGTCCTAAATGTGACATAAAATCTAATCAGATGTGTATTTTTGTTCTGAAAAATGAAAACAAATGTATTTTACAAGTAACTGCAAGACAATTGTACTTCATCATTTCTTTATTGAGCAAATTGATCCAACATTACATGCATATTAAAGTAGTCAAATGTTTAGCATTCCCTCCAATGTTCTTTGGATACATTGACACGATCCATCCTGTAACTCAATATACTCGATAGAGACATTTTCTGATGTGATTGTTTTGGATTATATTTCAATTATATTTAAATGCTAATTAATGAGCTGATTAAGCTAGAGGTTCAAAAACCTTTGCACTAAATATGAAAGAAAGTGCTAAAGGATTTTTTTACTTGGTCTCAGTACGGCAGTTCCTTTCTACCACTGTGTTTTACATAGATGCATAGTGGTATCTCCTTACCCAATCTGTCCCACCTTCTCTCAGTTAGTCCCCATTTGTTTCTTTCTCGCCCATTCTTTCCAGAGCAAGTAGATATAGGTGTTTCTGTAGAACAGGTCGCTTTATCCCCTTCAGACAGAGTAATAGTTGGTCATCTGTAGTGGAAGACAGAGACCTATGTAGGTGACCTGGTCTTGGTCCTCTACGTCTACTGGCTCCTTAGTGCTGTGAGTGATGGTGGCATTAGTGTAACTGGGATAGTAGCCTGCCTGTGCTCCATTTAGACTGTACAGGTGTAAACATCCCTCTAATGGATGGGCCAAGACACAGAGGAAGAAACTGCGGCTGGGAGTTTGCTTTAGGAGAACAACAAAGTCTACAAGAACCAAAGGAAATAGAATTGACTGAGGGTGAAAGAGGGGTGACCCCTGAGGGAAAACCTGTTGTGATGTACATTTGTGAGAATCATCCTCATCACACGTTATCTCCTGCCCCCCAAGACGAGGTCCACAGGCTAATGGTCCCCCGATTGGTGTTCTTCCCAAATGTGAATAGAACCATGTATCTACTGTACACTTTATTTGACCATGTCAAAATCTCCTAAATGGTACTGGAATGGGAAAAGCCATTAGAAGGAAAAGATGAACGGAGAGAGATAAAGAAGTGAGAAGGGTTGCGCCTGGCTCCTGGTGGCGGGGCCTGGTGCTTCTGAAGAACTATGCAACCCCAACTTCATTTCTACATTCCAGAGCTGGTGGTAAAACCAGAGTCCAGCCAGGCTCTCTCCCTAAATAGGCCCCTCTCTCAATTACTCCTCCTCCCCCGTCTCCCCTGGGCGAGTCCTATTTGAAACAACACGTATATTTGGTCATAATTCCCTGTCACCATATTCCAATAGCACTTGAATTACACATCGACAAGCATTTCATGACACGCCGATCACCTTTTCAATTGGCATTGTTAATGGTAAAGCAAATATAGCCATACAAGCGCGTTCACATGAGGCAAAGCAAACACTTTTATCCAGCTAAAAAGCCAAAAGCTGCCCTGTCCCATCTCCATGGCCACTACAGTCCTGGCCCTTAGCTCCTTTCTGACTCACGGTACATTATAAGTATCAAAGATGATGGTGAGTCATAACCCATTAACAGCCATCCACATCACAATTAAATTGCTCATACAGATCTGTAACTCTCACATGAATGATCTATTTATAAATTCTCTGCAAAGTAAAATCGAATCTCCCATTCATAAAGCATTTGTAGCTAAGCACTTCATGGTAATTAGCGGTGCAGTTTGTCATTCTGATATATAACACCAAAATAAAAGGTCTGTGTTTAATTTCTATGCAGTGACGGTAAAGCCACATTTTTCAGACATTATTTCAGACAAAAAATATTACTGTTATGTGAAACAAAACCAACTAACAAAGCGTAGTGAAGCTCGTATTTCCCCCACATTTACTGAAGCAGGGGTAGTAAACTACATCCAGCTGCATTGGTCAGAGTAGCGAGAACAAAGTAAGATCACATACTGCAATGACCTAAAATTTAAATAGGCCTTCTCCATATAAAATTGTTAAATTATAATAAAAATCCCTTTCTTAACGTAGGGCAAATACTTTAAAGGGATACGTGCTTAATGTTAGTGTTATAGATCAGGGTGGAAAACAGTTTCCAGGATATACATATTGGTGTATCCAGAGGAATAGCATTTCTCTTCTTTGACTGCTTAGGATTCATGCATATACTTGTGAGCATTCTAGACAAGCATGACCCAACATAGAGATGGAGATAGTAGCTGTTGTTGGTCTGTTAGGGAATGGAGCTGGTTTGGCATGCTATACAATATATAAGCATTTATTTTTGAACGTGGTTTGGCATTTTGGCACAATCAAAAACACTGGTAGGAAAGCACACTTTATAGAACAACCAAAATGATGACATTTCTCTGTCATAATATTGCATCTATTAATACTTAAAAATGTCCTCCTGCATTGTTTGATTGTAGGTGCAACATGTCGTATACATATTCAGTGTAGATGTGTTATGGAGATCTGGGTCAATCTTTTCAGTATATTTTGCTGGTCATCATACCACCTGAATGAGAGGACAGTACTCTAGGTAAACATCCCAATTTGTCCAGGACTATACCGACCCTATAGTTTATCTGTTCTGTCCCTGATCTTAGAAAATTCCTCTGAGATGTCTCTGAGCCCAGAACATTCTCCAGATAAAAAGCCTGTTTCCACACACCACACACACACGCACACACACTTAACAATCTCACAACAATTCTCATGTTGAACCCAGAGGCCAGATTCTTTAAATAAGCGACAATCAACTGCTTCTGGCCCAGATGCAAAAATAACAAGTCATTTTGGTGTTCCCTTGGCCGGAGGGGCAGCACAAAGTCAAGGGATGTAAAAGGCTGTACCGGCTTCATTCATGGTCCGCTCAGCTCCCTCTCTGGTCCCAGTTCCCTCCCTCCCTACACAGTTCACATTTGAGTCATTTCAGCAGAAGCTGCTATCCTTCAGACATTATGAGGCAGTCTGGGGGTTATACATCCTTTGATATGTCTATGTAGACGACTAATGCGGTGATAATACAGCAATAACGTCACAGGTGAAAGGTACTAATCTTATCACGGATGAGTCTGCCGATCTGTCTATTGCCAAAAGGTCAGGCTATCCCCAGTATGAGGCTGTGTAGGTTGAGTCTTCTGTTACTGCTTTACTGTTCTGGAGGATTACGGTTGTGACATCATCGTGCCCCAGCGATGGTTTCAGTTTTAACTAATGCCCATACTACATTTACGGGAACCCTCCTCCTACTTGATATTACACCCGGGATGTCCTGACCTGATCACCTAATCAATCCTTAATAAGCATGGGTTTATTTCCCAGTGGTGGTACTGTAATATATTGATCTGATAATCTTCACGATGGTCTTTGCTTAGCAATCTAATTAACTAACCAGGCTCTTGTTAGACAGGTTGTGATATTGTACGAGGTGATTGATGTGTCAACATTTCTTTTATTGTTAATGCTCATTTATGTTGACCTGGCCTTACGCCTTTACCTCAACCCTTATTTTGCCAGGTAAGCGGACTGAGGACACATTCTCATATACGACATTCTCATATACAGCAACGACCGGCCTGGGGAATTGTTAGAGGGGGAGCAGTGGAAATGAAAGAGCCAATTGGAAGCTGGTGATTATTATGTAGCCATGTTATTATGAGGGCCAGATCTGAAAATTAAGACACCTAATGATATGGAAAGTATCATGTGATCTTTACTGTAACATTGTATCATCGATGTTTTGTCATGTTGTGATGCGATGGCACGTGGGTAATATGTTGGTTATCCGACGCCCCAGTCAATACATTTAATTCAGTTTGCCGGACCTTTCCATAGTTATCCTGACAAAAGGAGGAATTTGTTTGTACCATCGACTGACGAATAGTAACCCAAATGCGTAAGTTATATATTTCAAACCATGTCGAGTGGTTTGCGGGAAAATGTGTAGAAAACATTGGTCAAGGGTCCCTGCCAGGCCATTTTACAGCAGGCATATTCATGGAAAACCTCTCAGTTATTTCATTAAGGTCACCATGGACGAAGACATAAGCAAACTTAAATGAGACAAACAAATCGGACAGGTATCCATCTATATTTTATAAACTTGCTTTCTTCTTTGACATGCTGCATTAAGGAAACAATACCTATCTTTCCTAATAACTGTTTAATAATTGGTTTTATATCGAGCATCTGTTATTAAGATGTGTCGTTCAATGGGAGATTTCTATAGTGTCCTATGGGGGGTGGAGACATCACTGGCGCCCCCTCCAGGTCCACGCTGGCAGTGTCACCGCCCTGCACAGGAAGTTACAACATGTGTTCACTTATGCCCTCACGTACTCAGGCGTAGGTAGTATGCATTAGCCTGCATATGGGACGCAGCTCTGAAGAAATGGCGCTGGCCCTGTGTACAGTTCAAGCCTATGAACAAAACATATTTAAAATGGTGTCAAACACGCCCAGAAAGACTGCAGCCAGAAAGTAAATCCTCATTAGCACATGCTGGAGGGCAACACCTGGATGAGTGGTTCCTCTTTGGGTCATCTGTGATACCGTGTCCCAGTAGGGTACTGTTGGCTGGGTTTTGATGCTGTAATATCCTGCGCTGGCTGGACTTGCTGGTTATTAGTGAGGTGAGGCTGTGCTTTGTCTGAGGGAAGCTCTGGGTTGCATCACACTGCAGCACACCAAAATAGTGTGTGTGTGTGTGTGGCATGTGGTTTGTGTGTGAGTGTGTGTGTGTGTGCCGACTGAGACCAGGACAGAGAGAGGTATCTCCCCTCCTCTCTCTTTCTTTCTTCAGCTTATTGTATCGCAGACTTTATCACCAGCTCTGCACATTTATTTCTCTCTTCCTAACTCTCCCACCTTTCTCATTCTACCGCTTGTCGATCTCCCTCTCTCTCTCTCCTCACATCTTTCTTTCTCAATGCTCTCTCGTCCCCCTTCTACACCTCTCCCCCCCACCCCCCCGTTCAGTGGTTGCCTGGCTGTGTAGGAATGTGTCTCCAGGCTCCAGGCCACTAATCAATTCCCTCCTGAGTCAGTCAGAACAGGGCTGTACTCCACTTCTCCCTCTCTTTCCCCCAGTCCCTTTCTTGCCTTCCCTTCCCTTCTCCTCTCTCTTCATTTCTGAATCTCTCTCTTTAGCTGTAATACCCTGGTCCCCAGTCTTTCTCCCCCCTCTCTCCCCTCTTCCCCCTCTTCTCCATATCCTATTAGCATGCCCCATTTTCAGAGTTTTTCAATTATGTGTTCGTCTTTGTCTCCCTTTAGCCTTTTTGACTGGCAGCTTTTCTCGTCCTATTCTTTCTTAGTGCCCCTTTAGTTTCTTCTTTTCTCCCCTGCTCTCTTGCATATTTTCTATTTTCTCATGTATTTATCTAGTTATCTAATTTATTCATCTAGTTATATAATTTATTTATCTAGTTATCTATTTTTATTCGCTTTCCCTTATTTCTCTGGCTCTTCTTTCCGTTGACTCTGCCTATTTCCACTTTCCCACTGCTATCTTGTTGTCTTCACAACTTAATTTCATTTAAAACAGCTCTATTGGCATTGGAAACATTCGTTTTTACATTTTCATATAGGAACATTTTTATATAAAATAATGGAATAATTATAATAAGTATTTTAGAACAAAAGTAACAATCAATTAAAACATTAATGATAATAAATGATTAATCTTCTATAGAGCTTTTCATTATAGAATATAATTACTAAGCGCTTGAAAAAGCAAAATAAAACTACGATGGAGTAGGTCTTGAATAGATCCTCCGACATAGCTAAAGGCCCCCAGCAGAATAAACGGCCAAGGGAAATATGCCCCAAGCAGAACGATTAGCTCTGTGTAATTGTATTATTAGCTCAATATTAGACAGTATTTAATAATAACAACAACAGTATTGAATGGCAAATGTATGAATAAAAAAAGAACATTTATAAAATAATAAATATTATAGTTATGTTTCCAATGTTGTATGTGCTCCTTTGTTTGCCCTTATTTTGTTGGTCACAAATTGTATTGCTGTAATTTCACTTTGTGATATTCTCCCTAACGCATACAGACATTTATCCATTTTTTATTTTATTTATAAACGCGCAACGGTGGAAACATATGTCTCCGATGTGGTCATTCCCTGGGCAGACGGTTAGATTGTGCAGCTCCATTTCCATCTCAATTGCGTGCAGTGTGCAAATGGGTGGACTTATTGCAATAGCAAGACTGTGTGCTTCCTCCGGCACTCTCCTTCACTGAGGGGGTTATAGAGGGAGGAAGAGGGCGAGGGTGTGTAAATAATGAGAGTAAGACAAGCCTTCCTAGTAACCCACTACATTAGAAAACTGTTAATAAATTAAACTTCACCAGAGAGAAAACAAAGCAGAGAATGAGAAGAGGAATGGGAGAAGGTGTCAGGTTGGACAGAAGGAGATAAGGGAGACCAGAAGGGGAAATAAAACACAGTGAAAGGAAAAAAGGAGGAGAGGATAGCGAATGATTGATGGGATCTGTTGATATAAGCAGGACTTTTCACTTCCACCCACTCAGTCTGTTGACCCAGAGGAGCAGAAGACTGAATGAATTAAACCTCCACAGACCTCCCGAAAGAGCAAGAGAGAGAGGGGAAGAGAGAAAGGGAGAGGGAGAAGGGAGGAAAAGACAGGAATGAACACAGAAAAGAGAGAAATCTGTCCCGGAGTGACAGTATGTGTGGAAGCCATGAGAACTATTGGACATTGAAAGACAGAAATAAGATGGAGATGACACAGCAAGGGTAATTTAAAGAGCCAGTCTGTCTGTGTGGTGTTTAGTTTCTGAAAGGGCATCATTTGGCGAGCTTAGTGAAAGATTCCAGCATTGTCTTCCAGCAAACTGGGGACGTCCATGAAACCAAGACACAGCCTCTCATGTTCAGGCCCTGATGACTGTTTGCAGGGATGTCATCTTCCGCTTTGTCTGCATAGATAAGCATTTGTTCTTGCCAATAATCATAGATTTCTCCAATTCTCTTTAGCGTTCACACTTGTAATGGTTTAACTGAAGTATATCCAATAGCATATTTTCCTTTATATGGATATGAAATATAACAGCTTTTCTGCATTTTGATAATTAGGTGTAGACCTATGTTTGGTTTGCATTTGTCATTTTGGGTTTTGGGTTTGCCTATCTTCCCTTGCCCCCCAGGTCTAAATCCCCCACACCCCTCCTGTCCCCTGGATGTCCTTACCCTGGAGACCATGTTATGACCCTGGATGTCCTTACCCTGGAGACCATGTTATGACCCTGGATGTCCTTACCCAGGAGACCATGTTATGACCCTGGATGTCCTTACCCTGGAGACCATGTTATGACCCTGGATGTCCTTACCCAGGAGACCATGTTATGACCCTGGATGTCCTTACCCTGGAGACCATGCTATGACCCTGGATGTCCTTACCCTGGAGACCATGTTATGACCCTGGATGTCCTTACCCAGGAGACAATGTTATGACCCACTCTCTCTGGATCGCTGAAACAAGCAAAAGCCTTTTCTATCTTCCATTATTCTGCCTCCTCTTTCATCCTCCCTCAACCTTCTGCCTCCTTTCTCATCCTCCCTCATCTTCTTTCCTCTTCTTTCATCCTCCCTCATCCTTCTGCCTCCTCTCTCATCCTCTCTCATCCTACTGACTCTTCTGTCATCCTATATCATCCTTCTGACTTGTCTCTTATCCTCCCTCATCCTTCTACCTCCTTTCTCATCCTCCCTTATTATTCTGCCTCCTCCCTCATCCCTTTGAGTCCTCTCTCATCCTCTCTTTTTCTTCGGACTCGTCTCTCATCCTCCCTCATCCTTCCGCCTCCTCTCTCATCCTCTCTCATCCTTCTGACTCCTCTTTCATCCTCTCTTTTTCTTCTGACTTGTTTCTCATCCTCCCTCATCCTTCTACCTCCTTTCTCATCCTCCCTTATCCTTCTGCCTCCTCCCTCATCCTTTTGAGTCCTCTCTCATCCTCTCATCCTTCTGCCTGCTATGTGGTCTCTATCCTTTATCTTTCTCCCTCCCTCTCCCAATCTCATTGTTGCTCTCTCTCCCTTCCTCCCCCTTTCTCTCTTTCTCTCCCTTCATCTCTTCCTCTCTTTCTTTTGTCCGCTCCCTGTTACAAAACATTAAAATTCAAATGGGTTTATAGGCATGAGAAACAAAGGTAGTGGAAATTCTCACAAAAGTGTACATTTCAATTATTTCATTAGCTATATACGGTGTTGTAAAAATTTGCAGGCGGTATGAATAAAGGTAACTGTTTACGTTTACAATGTTGTTGTGCTCTCATGCCAGCACACAAATCTTACTGCTGCAGTTGCACAATGCAGTATTTCACCCAACATATACAGGAGTTCATCAATGTTTAATTAGAAATTCTTTGTGAAATCTGTATGATCTGAGGGAAATCTGTGTCACTCATGTGGATATAAATTTGTTAGGTTAGGAAATGGAGCTCGGTTTCACACATAATTGAATAAATAGTGTGCACAGTGGCACAGTGCTTACATATTCTGCCACTGTGTACTCCCTGTGTCAGGTAAGGTGGGATTCCAATTTGCTCTTTGGTGTGGTTGATTCTTTTCCAAATGTTTTTTTGTTGTTTGCTTTGGATTTGGTTGGGTACAACTGTGCTGCTGTCCGTGGTCTCTGTGGGGTCTGTTTGTGAACAGAACCCCAAAGCCAGCTGTCTTAGGAGGCTTTTCTCTATGTTAACCTCTCTGTAGATGAGGGCTTGGTCACATGGCCTTTTCTTGAGATGGGTGGGCAATGTCGTTATTACTACAGTTTTAATTCTGCTTGGTATACATTACTTGGTGGTTTGCGTACCCTTCTGTAAAACTACTTATTCAAGGCATAGAAGGCCATTCTTCTGCTGTCTTTCTCCTGCCAATTCCAGGAATGGTGGACCAAGATGTCAACCCATGTCACCTGCAGTACTAAGCAATGCCTCGATTATCACTCATCTCCTTGTCTAAGTGTCTCCAAATGACTCCTTATCCACTCCTCCCCTCTGGTTCTCTCCTCTGGTCCTCCTTTGGTCCTTCTCCCCTCCTTTTTCCTCTCTTCTCCTGCCATTCATTCCTCTTCTCCATTCCCTCTCTTTTTCGTCTCCTCGCTCCCTCACTCTCGGTCTTCAGCTGAGAAAACAATCCTGTTCTGGCTCTGACGTCAGAACTGCCCAAAAACCCATCGTCTGTCTGTGTGTTTGTATGCATGCAGACGCTACAGTGAACTTCCCGAGAGGTCAGAGGCCACTATTTCTGGTGTCCCTGGAGACCTGTAAGTGAGGACCAGTGAAAATAGCTGGACAGGGACAGATCTTACAGTCCCTCCCAGCCAGACACCACAGCGACCAATAAAAACTCTGTCCAAACCACAGTTAATCAAAAGAATAAGCGTTTCTCATGATTTTATTGGTGCCCAGTGTTTTTTTTCTGTTTTAACCAAATTAAGTTAGTAGATGCTCAGGGAACTATTCGCAAAGAACCCTCTTCATAACGCATTTACACCATGCATAAAATAAACCCTTGAATAACGTCCTTTTGGAGATATACATTGTTTGGACAGGAGAGATTGTTTTGATGACAGAGCAGTTGGCCAGATTCAAACCCAGGCTGCGCCAGTGGAGGTTCATCGTGAGCAGTGACCTCGACCACTGGACCGTGCAGAACCATTTCCCAGCAAGCATTTCACTGGGGACATTTTCATTGACCAATGTATTAGGGAATCCCTGATGGCCTGTCGGCTTGCCAATCTGTCTGGTCAGTGTCACCGCACTACCTTATCTCTCCCTGGTGATGGCCTAATCACAAGAGCTTTATATACCCTCCTCCTGACCCAGACACAGCCACCCTCTCAGCCAGTGTAATAAGGCGGTCTGATAAGGTAAGTGGATGTAGAGTGGGGTTCTAATCAGGAGTACGTTCCCTAATGCCTCACCTCACAATGCACTCAGCACATCTCCACAACAAACACCGCGGCTCTCCTAGATACCATACACGCGTACACGCACGCCCACACACTCAACACACTGGTGTGGGAATGTTTGTGCCCTCTCTAGGCTCGGTGTTGATGTTATGATTATGGAGTGTTTAGGGTTGGGGATGAGTCATCACAATACGTACACATTCATGGTCGCACACACGCACTTCAACACTCAGGCCCTCACGCACACGGGTCACGAGCGACCGAAGAACGAAATCCCTCACTCCCCCTCTTTCTTACCATTTATCTCTGGAGGATCAAAACTATGACCGTATGTTTTTGTAGACCAGAACCCTCCTTTCGGTATGAAACTCTATCAAACCAGACCCGGATAAGTGTTGTTGGTGGGACGGAAAAGACAGAAAAGCAAATCCCCCCGTTCTATTTGGTTGTCTCAGTCCCACTCCCTGCTTGTTTGGTTTACCTTCCTCAAGGACCTTCATCCTCGAACCCACTCCATCAGGTGACTACGATGGAGAAGATTTATTTGTTGTTGCAGTTGATTCTATCTTTAGCTGTAGTTCTGTCTCCTTATGGCCAGAGCTCTGGACCGCTCAGTCACCCCAGTTCTTCAGATCTCAAGACGCATGGCGGAGTAGAGACAAGGGAAGGAGTAGAGACAAGGAGAAGAGGAGAGACAAGGAGACGAGGAAAGACAAGGAGAGGAGGAGAGACAAGCAGAGGAGGAAAGACACGGAGAGGAGGAGAGACAAGGAGAGGAGGAGAGAACATGCCCCAATAGTGGGAAAGTCCTCAGGGAGAGATTTTCCACTTCTCAACTATACTATTTCTATTTACCTCTCTATTTTGTCCGTCTGTTCCTGTTCACTACGGGTCTCTCTCTCTCAGACTATACAGGGAGGTGTAGTCTAAGCCGACCTCTTCTAGTTTAATGCCATTGTCTACTCTCAGCTTGGTGAGTAGGGCAATCTATAAGTGCCATTGTGTGTGTATACACATCTGTGTGTATGTTTGCATGCGTAGTCGAAGCCTGTGCGTGTACATACACACTCTATGAATGTCTGCATTACAGACGTTTCTCTAATCAGAACCATCTGCCCTCAACTCCCAACGTGCAGCCAAAACCTCTTGTAACCAGTCACAAGTCTCCACTGTCGTACATTACCCAATTATGTGTCTTGTCTTTGCCGGGCGGCTTATGGGGAGTTGTGAGAGGCAAAGCCGCTACTGGCGGCATGGTAATCACAGAGACTGACTTCACCACAATGCCGCCGTGGAGACACTTTAACATGGCTGCTGGAGAGATTGCTGGGGGCTTACTATAACACCTCCTCTTCCCTTAATCTCCAAAATGACACAATGATTTCTCAGCAAATATGTGGAGAGTGGAGAGGAGGTCTATGCAGACCTCGGGCTTGTACTTGCTATGTTACTGCAGTGCCTGAAACTGGGACTCTGTTCTGTTGTAAAACGTGGGCAAAGTGGCCACATCAAAAATGGTATGTTGAGTTGGTAGCACGCACAGCATGTTTGTCTGTGTGACTGCATGCACGCACGCACACACATCCATGTACGCAACACACGCAACACACACGCACTCCCCAACCCAAACACCCCCCCCCCCCCCAACCCCCACCAGGAATGTATTCACCACCCAAGAGGAGAACAGAATAGTACCGCTGTAGGGTTCACCCTCAGTTGCATATTTCTTTTGGTACCTTAAGAGTGGACTTTTGAATTGCCTCATCACTGTGTTTTCTATTGGTAGAGATAGGGCGGGGATATTCATTCGTTTCCAGTCCTAAGGCTCAAGACATTACAATGCAGTGGTCTAAATCTTCAAGTTTACAGGCCACATCGGGCCTGTAAGTCACAATGTACTGGCTTGTGAAGTGATGCGTAATCCTTATTGGAATCCAGCCTTAGTGAGAATAAATATCCAACATTGTGAATCTTCATTCACCTGTGACCTGAATTCTTAATGACAGCGAGGACCATTTAGGGAACCTTTATTTGTCTCTGTGAATTTTTTGCAATCTTTTTTTTGTTTTCTGTTTTGTGTGTCACGGTACCGTCGCAG
>JACXGK010002972.1:9394-49126 GCA_016801125.1 Novumbra hubbsi | reverse complement strand
GAAACATGTCTTCACGAAACTAAGGGTGCATGTTCACCTGTTCTTAGAGTGGCTGATTGCCTTTTACAATGAGGGGGAACAGGGCATGTTTGTCAATACATTTAAATACAGGAAGTGAATTGACATTCAAATCGGTGGCTCTTGCCATCACGGACCCCATCGGAGACCTCTGCTCATGGTGACGGTACAGGCTATGTTGGGGTGGTCAACACACTTGCATCCCTAATAGCAGGCCGGTGGCGTAGCCCCGCCCGGGTACGCCTCCAGCTGAAACACAACCGGCTGTTGACGCCAGGAGTCCCGCTGTTGGCCTTCCTGTGCCTGCCTCCGTTTCCCACCCATCTGCCCTCTCTGCGGTCGCAATGGACTGTGACCTCTGGGGTTGGACGGCTTACTCACAGCGGTGACATTTACTAACACGCCAGACCCCTCTGTGCCCCCGCCTAATCTGTCACCCGGGCCTTCTGGGACCCTTTGTCTGGCTGACAGGGGATTCTTGAATGTTCAAAGCAAAGGCACCTTCCCGGACAAGCCATTGTCACCGTGACACCCGCTTCACAATCATTTCCCCCCGTGGGGTGAATCAAATGTGTTCTATTGAATCTGGGCCTGCCGCTACGCTGATGGCGAGGCTTGGGAGGGACGCTCGGCGGTGATTGTAATGAGCACTGAGAGGAGAGCGTTCTCCCGGCCCGGGCGTTTTCCGCTGACAACCGACGATGCCACAGATGCCTAGTCTTTGTTAGATACCGTGTTTGGTTCTGCCAAACCTAGCCTTCAGAACGCGATGTGGTGCAAGATACCGAGAAGGACCTGGGAGCGGTACCGCCACACCGCAATGATACGGTACCCACCAGGACCACAGCTGCCGCAGGTCCAACGAAGGCATACAGGAGACCCCCTTCTAGAGACAGCCAGCAGCTGCAAGGAGATGAGGAGGGGGAGGAGGAGGGGGAGGAGAAAAGATGGGTCCGGCCAGTAAACTCCACAGGAAGAAATTAACACCCAGAATCAAATTAACGATGCAGAACAGGATATGGTTGTCAAGGAAGTACAGCAGTCCGGTGGTTGTACTACAGAACGTTCCACCGTTATACTACAGAACGTTCCATTGGGGAGTAAAGACTAAAACATCATGCATTATGATCCAGCGGGTGGCACAAGTCCGAAAGAATGAGGGATTGTCAGCATCTTTCGGCAACTTGGGTTGTTTTGGGTTTCAGGATATCATACTAGGTTGTGTGGGTTAAGAAACGGTCTATTACTAAATTAACTTTAAGGTTTGTCTGGCTGTTGCCATACAAGCATGCTCATAAAGAACCTTCTGGAACTTTCTCATTACGACAAACTGTTGATGCGTAAACGTTTACTTGGTGGTATTAAAACAATGTGTTTATGAAAAATTTATATCTCAATCAACCCACAATGCTTGGCAGAGCTGGCCACCCCTCAGAGCCTGGTTCCTCTCTAGGTTTCTTCCCAAGTGTTGGCCCTTTTTAGGGTGTTTTTCCTAGCCAGTGTGCATCAACAATGGTGTAACTGGCACCTCAAGGGTGTCAGACTGGGTGTTTTGTGAAAGTACTTCTTCACAATTGCAAAAAGGGCTTTATAAAATACATTTGACTGATTGTTTACAGTTTGGGATATGGAGAAATTTACTGGACAAGATGCAAAAAGAAAACAACCACATACTATTGGAGTGTCCCATAGCCTTTGGCTTTGGTGAATCCCATGGAGATGGCGACCACCAATGCAGGTAATCCTGAAAAAGACCAGCATACCCAGATGAGAAATCAGAAAGAATTAGGGTAAGACACTAGAATCTCCTTCCAAGGTGTTCATACACAGATAAGTAATCAGAAAGGGTTAGGGTTAAGAGTTAGGCACTAGAAGCTCCTTCCGACGTCATGGAGTGTTCATGTAGAACATGTAATTAGGGAAATAGAGAGCATAAAACCATGAGAGCCATCAGAACCGAGGGTATGGATCCGTTCACCTGACATGAATTCCAATCCACACAAAGTGGTAGAATGTTTTTAGCGCAGCCAAGACACACAGCAACAAAATGGCCGCCAGAGGAACATAAACAAGCCCCCGGAAAGACCCCGGTGTTCCCCCACTCTGGTGTTTCTGCCCTGTTTCCATTCTACAGCGTCTGGATTGTTGCATTCCTTCCTACCGGCCAAACGCGCGGCAGGAATATTAACACCATCGATTTATGATCGGCGTGAGAACATACAACCCCCCCCCCCCCCACACACACACACACACACACGCAGAACACACGGTCTGGGCAGGATTTATCAACGCCGTCAGATCGGCTGGAAGAGGAGGCTGGGACCTTGTGGTCAGACTCTCCCAGCATGCAACAGTCAAAGTGTTTTCTAATGCATGGCGCCACAGCATAAATCACCCAGCAGCCCCTGCTCTGCGCGGCACACTCATCACGCTGAGCACACACGGCGACAGTGATTTACTAAACAAAGGTGTGATTTATGATTCCAAACGACACAAGCACCCTACCCCCCCCACAAACACACACACACCGTGCTTAACACGCGGTATGTTCCGGAACCGTTGAGACGGGCCTCTGGTTGGATCGCCTGTACGTCACACCTAACAAACATCTCCCAGACTCTGACTGTGGTTTGTGCTCCACGGAGACGCGACACAGATCAACGGATGAGTCTGCGGGGACGTGGCCGTACACGTGTCGGATGACTCTGAATATTCCGCAGTGGATGAGTCGACAAGACTCAGATCCATTGCGGATGAGACCCATCCACCGCATGGGTCTACGGTGGTGTGTTCCACTGGGAGACTCAGCTGTGTTCCGTGTACTAACAGGAACCTTGATAAAGAACATCAACGTCCTGCTTACATAACATGACCATGAACATGCCACGTCCAACATGGAGGCCAAGACGCAGGCTTTTATCATACATTCCAGCCTTCATGTACACACTTAAAGAACATCTCTCTCCCCTCACTGTCTGCACTCAGGAACACAACTTGTTTGTTGCTAGGTAACAGTAGGACTGAGCGCGTGGGCTCTTACGTAATGAAATAGATTTTTAAAGAACTGCGATAAGTAAGTGCTTCTTGGATGAGAGGTCAGTATGACACGCTGGTCCACGCAAAACTGGCCATGAGGAAAACGGCATG
Source organism: Novumbra hubbsi (assembly GCA_016801125.1). Lineage (NCBI taxonomy): Eukaryota > Metazoa > Chordata > Actinopteri > Esociformes > Umbridae > Novumbra > Novumbra hubbsi. The sequence goes on along the minus strand of JACXGK010002972.1, from coordinate 45,961 downwards.
GAAGAGGTTAAGTAATATGTATGATACTTCCTTCTTCACGTATTAACACATAATGTATAATTTGTTCTCTCTCTATTCAGTATTTACTGCATATACACTGAAGCTTCATGCATCCTAATGTTAATTATACACCAACACAGCACCCTGTGTTAAAGCTCCAAGTCCTGGTTTCCAGGACATCTCTCAGCAGCAGTTTAAGGTCATAGTGAACTCCTGTGAGGGAAACAAAACCCGGGTTAGCTAGTCAATCTTCCCCCAGGTCCAGGGGCAGTCCATTCACAGATCCCTGGGGGTTGGAAAGATGGGAAAACAACGGCACTGCAACACAGACACCTGGCTGTCGGAATCAGGAAGGAGAGGGGGGGGCGAAGAGATTGATTTATTTAAAAATGTTCACTGTACTAATAGCATAAATGATCAGGAGACATCTGCAAGAAATGTTTTAAGTGAATGTTTTAAATATATTTTCCTACAAAAGAGATATTTCCCATTTGAACGTCCTTGTCGGTCCCTCTATCAGTTTGCATTGACTCATGCTCTCTTCAGATACTCACGGTGCCGTCCTAATCCCAGCTGGACCAGCTAACACTGTTCTGGTCTGGCTCGTAGGGGAGATGAGGGTGAGGAGAAAAGTCATGGTTTCAATTCAGTCTTGTACATGACGTCCTCTTTAAAAACAGACTGACCAAGGAACCGAGACCGTTCAGGGTGACCAGGAAGGAAACAGAACCCCCAAAAAGACTACCTTGACAATGAATCGGTCTACGGGAACAATCACAAACCGCCCGTTCTCGCTGGATCCCTCTGATCGGCCGAGTGGTCAACACAGCAGGCTGGCTGCACGCAGCTGCCAAGACACGTGTTCTGTGGCACTCACCCCATCCCAGACAGAGGAACCTCTTCCTGATGAGCCGGGTACGGACCTTCCCAGTGACGGCCATGTAGGACTGCCAAGCCTCCGTCAGAACCCAGCAGAACGATGCCAGAAAGAAGAAGTGCAGGAAGGCCGTGGTCATGGTGCAGACCCCCTGTTGAGACGGAGACGGAGAGCGTGAGGCGTCGGGGTGCCACGCGTGGGGGAACGGGGGAAGCCGAGGGAGGGAACTCTTCAGCTTGGATCATTTTTAATGTGACTCCTTAGTGTTCCCGTTCACAACCAAATGAAGAGCCATTCAAGTCACGGGAGACTTCTGTCTTTATTAGCCTGAGTCCAAGATGTTGACCTTCCATAGTTCCTACATGTTCTTCTCCTGTTAATCTCCTGGTAATCTCCAAAGAATACAACCTTTAACACAACCTTTTATGTCAGAATGCATAGGGGGGTCAAAGGTCATAGCCAATCAGTACACAAGGTCTATCCCACAACAAACCCCAGTCGGCCTGCTCCTGGTCATAAAAAACAATGACAACACATGGACAACCCCTTAATAGGCATGGACAACCCCCTTAAAGGACCACATCCTGTCCAATTCTTTCAGTTTGACACAATAAGCATAAATAGTGTAAAACTGAAACAATTTACCCACCATATTCCAACATTAATTGGACATACAACAGCGTTACCCAAATTACAATTTCCTTAAACCTCATTAAAATGCCATTTGTTGGCCATGAAAACTACGGTATGCAAACACAGCATCAACACACTGAAAGGAAGGACCTTTGGTTAAATGGCATGTTAGTTTGCCAGGCACACCTCCTGGGCACACCTCCTGCTAACAACACCCTCCCCCGAGCACTGAGGGAATGAAGTCAGTCTGAATTACAAGACTGCCGCAGCAGGAAAAACAGGCAGGCAGCAGCACGACCGACTGACTGGCTGGCTTGCCGACTGACTAGCTGGCTGGCTGACTGCCTGACTGGCTTGCCGACTGACCGGCCCGACACAAAAGCCTCAGCCCTGCATTTCTCTGTCTGCAACAAGCACTCATTAGTATGCCGGAGATTGAACAGGAAGACACGTGAGGCAAGGTCAAGCATTCCACTCAGGAGGAGTGTGTGTGTGTGTTTCGTGGGCCCAGCGTCACAGAATGGGTTCCACGGGAGGGAACCTGAGTGAGAACAGAATCAATCAGCATGTTCTCCTCTGGAGGAATGCACTGCCTTCCCCCGCGACTCTCGCCATGCTCCTTCCTGCGCAGAGCCCTCCCTCCTCCCTCTGCCCCAGCAGCTCACCCCAAGCCTGTCCATCACTATTCCCTCAGGGAGCAGACAGAGAACTACCCCAAATGTGGTTGTGAGTCTGTGAGAAGAAAAAAGATGACGGTATTAGGAAGTAGATTTAAGACGCTTTGTGAAGGGGACCAGACATCCACAGTGTGTAGCGGGAGGATTAAGCTAATGCAACTTCAACCACCCTCTGATTACGCCTTTTCCTTTTACATCTTTAGTTTTTTCTAGCTATGATAATCTGGGTGTTATTCCTCACAGAGGGGGAACAGTTGAACATGTGTCAGGGGCTCACAGAACCAAGACTGCCACTCTTCCCGACTGTACGATCCTGCAAACACCCATGGAGGACTGATTCCATTTACCCTGGACCCAGCCACCCTCATCGCTTGAGGAATGTATTTAAAAAAGAAAAACCCGCTGAGTGACAGGGTTCTTTAATTGAAATGACAAATGAAAATCCGCACACAGGCATATTTTGGATTGTACCTTTAATGCGGTTTAAAGACACCACATTTAGACTTCGCAAGATCTGATATGTATTACACAGCTGTGGTCGAGCCAGGGATCGTTTTAGTTTTTGTCTAATTTGACTCTACAATTATATGTTTTAGTGTAACAATTACACAGTGGCAAACCTTTGGCAGTACTCTGGGCCATGATCTCTATTGTGGCCAAAATGAAATCCTCACAGTATGTCTGGCATGGGACTGCTTATCAAATCAATCTCCAGCATCTACACTGCCATGTGCCAGGGTGCTGGAGTCCGTATTTCACCCGACTTATCTGGGTCCCAGTTGGGTCTTAGTTCAGCCCAATTCCCCCTCCTTGTCTCACACACATTCTGTCATATGAATTCCCTAAACCTCCTAGATTTCATCATTGTGACCGTGAAATACTAAAATAGGGCAATGTTTTCGGTGTGACTTAATTTCTTGTTACATCATGTCACAGGCATTTAGACATCTAGTAGAAGTAGAAACACATTAGTTTTAGGTATTTAGAAACAGATTTCTGAATGCTAAGCGTTTCCCAATCCCCCCTCGGGGAGCCACCTGAGGCAGGGCAGACCTCCAATCTGATCACTGTAGACTCCCACAAGGTTCACCCACAAAGGGTAGCAACGTCCTTCAACCACTGGGTTGATTGGCCATTTAGACCAAACGTATTGCATGTCCAACATGTTTATAAATCGCACAATGAATCACTGTTTTCCCTCTTCCTTCGTCTGAGCCCAATTCCTCTCATATACTCTTCCCCTCTCTTCTCCTTCTTCTCATCTCCTCTCATCTCTCTCCTCTCTCCTATCTCCTCTCTCTCCCCTCTTCTCTCTCATATTCCCTCCTATCTTATCTCACCCCTCCTCTCATCTCTCTCCCCTCCTCTCTCTTCTCTTCTCATCTCTTCTCTCTCCCCTCCTCTCATCTCTCTCCCCTCCACTCTTCTCCTCTCTCTTCTCTCTCCCCTCCTCTCATCTCTCTCCCCTCCACTCTTCTTCTCTCTCTCTTCTCTCTCACCTCCTCTCATCTACTCTCTTCTCTCTCCCCTCCTCTCTTCTCTCATCTCCTCTTCTCCTCTCTCATCTCCTCTCTCTCCTTCTCTCATCTCCTCTTCTCCTCTCCTACTTCCATCCCGGCTTCATGTCCTCTGTTCTTCAGCTCTACAGCAGTCAACAGGCATCCCACACACTCACCATCATGTAGGGTTGCCTGGCAACCGGAGTACACAGCTGACCCTGCCTCTACTCCATTAAGATGCTATTAAATTGTCCTAAGTCTTTTCTCTATGGCCTACCCTGTGCAGGCAAGCACACACACACACACACACACACACACACACCTAGGAAGCTTAGCTGGACAAGATGACTCACCTGATTATATATATCCACACAGATGAATGTATATTCATGTACACAGTAGGTATGTGTACAGGTTGTATGCGCAGTATAATGCTACACTGTACATATATGTTATTTTACTCTTCTTCTATCGCTCTTCTATCTTCCTTTGAAGGTAAAGGAGGTCCCTACAGTGTAGCTAATCCAGTCGGCCAGGCAGAGCTGAAATCAACAGGAAGGGCCTACACTGTAAAACCCACAGACAGCCAGGAAGAGCTGTGACACAGGTCCATAGACAGGTGTTGCAAAACAAATCAAACCCCGTCTCTGCGTACAGCTGCACAGCGACCCACCGTAGACAGAACTCTAATTGAATTCTCAATTGAGAATGTGAACTCGACGAACCCCTTTGCCAGTCTAGACGACAGTCTGAATCACGGTTCTTGCCGACGCAGAGGTAGTCTGGTGTCCCACTGGGACCGAGCTCTGAGCATCCGTTGGGGACGCACAGACCAGACGTTCACATAGCCACTGTTCCTCACCGAAGCATCCGTTGGGGACGCAAAGACCAGAAGTTCACATAGCCACTGTTCCTCACCGAAGCATCCGTTGAGGACGCACAGACCAGACGTTCACATGGCCACTGTTCCTCACCGAAGCAGCACAGGTACTTGTCTCCTGGTGATCTTCAAGACAGAACACTGACGGCCTTTTTAAATAATGCTCATATTGAAAATGATATATGTCTTCTAAAACATTAGCTGAATGATGCTGTGTGTCTTATCGCCCACTCAGTTAAAAATCTCCTCTAGGATTTTCCGTCACGATTTGGATCCATCCTTCAGGATACTTGTTGAAGGATGTGTTCCTCTGAAAATCCTTTGAGACTAGTCTAGTAGAAACACAGTACTGTGCCTTACGCACCTAAAAGTCAAACTAAAACCTTTTATTTCGGTAATATCTGTTTTAAACATCTATATAATATATTACATATTTAATTATATATATATATATTTTTACAAACACTATCCAAATGAATTACTTTATTTTGACTTTCAGGTGCCTAAGACATTTGCACAAAACATTTAGGTTTAGGGTTACTTTTAGGCTTTGGCCTCATGGCTTAGGTTCAGCCATTAGGGCCAAGTTATGTTTAGGCATTAAGGTTAGATTATTGAGGATGAGGAAAGGGTTGGGTTAAAGTTAGAGAGGGGATTCATAGTATTCCGGTCCACGTAAGCACAGAGAAAAGGTTGTGTTGTGTCCACCTGTACTTGTTGCGTGCTGGCAGTTTCACCAGGGCGCGCTTCCACGTGTCAGCTTCCACGTGTCAGCTTGCACGTCAGGTTTGTGTGCGTGTCTGTGGAACACGGAGAGCCGAGGAAATGTGCACCGGATAGACCACGTGAGTGCTCCCCAGACAACGGTGCCATCTGGCCCGACACAGTGACTACTGACATGATGCAAACACAGAGATGCTGTTCTAGTTAGATGACACACAGCTGAGCTCTGACCTGTGGACATGCGTGTGTCACCTCGGAAGCCTGTCTGGGTCACAGCGTTGACAACATGTGCATCCGTGGTGGTGATCCAAAATGACCACGGATGATGTTGAGGCAACACAGGGGGGTCAATTGAGCTGGTCTCGTGTCACACGGGCATTCATTGCAAAGCATTATGGGACTTTGACCACTTAAACCTGGCGAATGTATTCCTATTTTAACGAGATGAACGGAGCCAATGTTTAAATGCAATCAGAACGACCAAGCCATGTGGCCTTGATGCCAGGTCATAGTGGTTGTTTCAAAGTGACAGATGCCTCAGATGTCGACGCCAATTAGAAGGAAAATGTGAACAAATATCTGACAAAAGCCTGGGTTTTTTCCCTCTCAGTTCAATACATGCATTTGCGATGACAATGATTGCTTCACCCCACTTGCATGACGCATCGGTTTGACTGCTTTACCTCAGACTTTATTTATTGCAAGAAAACCTACCATGGTACGCCGTTTACTCAATACACACATTAGTGAACATCCATTCTCTTTGTTCTATTTCTGTAATACAGTGGGATAGCTACTGCCCTGGATTTAAATTATTGGCAGGTAGAAACGAGTGTGAACTAGCGGGCAAAACAGTAAATAAAACCCCTCGGTTCTTACTGGTGGGCCACCTACAGCAGGTATATCTCGTGGAAACTTTCAGCTAGAAGTGTACAATCTCTGACATGTAGAAAAGGGAATGGTATCAGCTCTATTCATAGCATTTCTATGTTCCTCTCTGGAGACCTGAGACATTCATCACAGCTGCTTTACTGAGTGGAGGGAGTCCTGAGGGGAACGACGAAAACAACACCGTTCTAAAGTGTCCCACTTCCCCTGCCAGTGGAAAATTCCACAAGGTGTTTGATTGTGCTCAAATACACAGTGCCTAGCCACTTACCATGGTGTGTGTGTGGTGCTGAAAACAGTGTCCTGCGTTATCGCTGTGTTGTGTGGAAAACGGCTCAGATTTAGCCATTATGTTCCACAGTCCAATGGTCCATTCAACTTTACCGTCCAACTCAATGGTTGTCCTGACGACCTCTGAGAAACCATAGCAATGGGGCACACGGCTCAGTGCTAAAGCTTGGCGCTGCAGTGTATTCGCGCTTAAGCATATCACACACACACTATCGACCATCGAACAAAGGGGAATAGAATAGGCTCCTCTAATAAAGTCCTACCCCCCGTGTCCTACAATTAAGAGTGACCCTGCTAAATGCAGGTACATGTTGACACTGGCGAGTGGTGTTAGCCTACACCGTGCCGGTGTTTAACTCGCAAGTAGGAATACATACAAGTTGAAATTTATAGCAAAAGAACAATCTACCGTTGAACCCCGCGCTGCAACACTCTGAACACTGTAGCCTGTGGGAGGGAAATGTTTGACTATTTTATACCCCACGATCTCCTGAAGTGAGTGTTTCTGAGGTATTTACATATTGTTGTTTGTGTGCTTGGTGGTTTTCGACATAATCTCCCGTTTAAACAGCGGCTACTAGCAGAACCGTCAAGTCACATTCAAGCTAGCAGGTTTAAAGGAATTCTCCCCGAGAAGCAAGTTCTGTTCACTCCGTTACCCCGGTAACCTTATGCCCTTAAAGGGGCAGCTGAAAACTCCCAAACGTGACATTTTGACCTAGGTCACCACATTTGGGGGAAAAAACAGGATGGTTTTATGGGTGGATTGATGGATGAATGAAAGAAAACAATGTGCAACAGTGAGCATGAATGAATGGACAGGGAAGAGGTAGAGTTGTAGCAATGGAGAGATGGATGGAGGGATGGATGGATGGATGGATGAAGCGAAAGATATGAAGTCGATGGAGCCCAGGGTGCACGTTGCCCTTTAGAAAGGCAAACTGCAGAGAGACGTTGAGCCTACTGTGATTGTATCCATGGCGACGGAGGAACGAGAGAAAACAGGGCCCAGGTCTGATGTGAAAAGGAGACGAGGAGCGAGGGAGGGAGAAGGAGATAGAAAGGGGGAGGAAAGGAGAGGGAGTGCAGAGATCCTGTTTAACAATGGGAGCTTCAGATGAAAGGTTCCGTCAGCCTCACAGGTCGTTTTAGCGCGCCGATGTCCTTTCAAGAACAAAGCATTGATGAAGGTGTGGAGAAAAACATTTGCAGATTTCACAGTATATGTGCAACAAACACGGTATCAGTGAGTCACTAAGCACTCAAATATTCTACACACAAGCAACACGACATTAAATCCAAGATGTGTCATTGCAGGACATTAAAGCCACAGGTTGGAATATTTACACGCATACATTAGCAAACTCAGTGGCCAGGGGGGGCTTTTTTATTGCTTTAATAAATTAATTTGAACTAAGATATTCTGCAGATCGGTGTCATAGCATGAATGAAGAGACTTTCCCTAAAACTAACTGAGATATTCTCCTGATCAGTGTCATAGCATGAATGAAGAGGCTGTCTTCATGATACTAACTTAGGATGTGCGGTGGAAGCTGGAACCGGAGGATGTTGAGGAAGTGCGAAGGAAACTGGAACAGGAGTGTGTTGAGGATGTGTGAAGGAAACTGGAACAGGAGTGTGTTGAGGATGTGTGAAGGAAACTGGAACAGGAGGATGTTGAGGAAGTGCGAGGGAAACTGGAACAGGAGTGTGTTGAGGTTGTGTGAAGGAAACTGGAACAGGAGTGTGTTGAGGATGTGTGAAGGAAACTGGAACAGGAGTGTGTTGAGGATGTGCAAAGAAAACTGGAACAGGAGTGTGTTGAGGATGTGTGAAGGAAACTGGAACAGGAGTGTGTTGAGGATGTGCGAAGGAAACTGGAACAGGAGGATGTTGAGGAAGTGCGAAGGAAACTGGAACAGGAGTGTGTTGAGGATGTGTGAAGGAAACTGGAACAGGAGTCTGTTGAGGATGTGTGAAGGAAACTGGAACAGGAGTGTGTTGAGGAAGTGTGAAGGAAACTGGAACAGGAGTGTGTTGAGGATGTGTGAAGGAAACTGGAACTGGAGGAAAACATTTGGTATGACGGGTGAAGGGAGTCGTGCCAGAGAGGGTGGAGTAATGTAATGATTTAACTCTGGTTGGGGTCTGACACACGTCAGTGGTGTGCGTACGTGTGTCAACTGGACTTGTCAGACATCCTCAAGACGTCAATTGGGTTTTAGTGCAGTAAAATCTACTACTAGTTAATCATGGAGGTACACAGCGGGTAAAAATGACTGAAATTAAGTCATTACAATCGCTTCAACCAAATTACAGCAGTGCTTGCTGATTCACCAGACCACAGCAACTCAAGGAGCTAGAATACCCCAGCTAGCATCCATTTAGTAACGCCCTGAAAGCTTTAATATCCGTGAATCTCTATTTTATTCAGGGTGTAATGTACTTTTCCTCGAGCGCCACGACCATCACTGCTTCATAAAGCTAAAGCAGAACTATGATCGGTCTGTGTTTTGACACAAGTCTCTTTTCCGTCTCTCATATTTATGAGAACTGTGTTTTGACACAAGTCTCTTTTCCGTCTCTCATATTTATGTTTTGTTCTAGTGCTCCAAGAGGTGAAAATTCAGAATAAAAGAAAAAAAGTTGAGCACTCAACAAAACAAATTAGTCATATAATATACACTGCTCAAAGAAATGAAGGGAACACTTAAATTCTTCCCGCGGTAACAGTTTCTGTTCCCACCCAGTCATGAAGACGAATCAAAACAGGCCGAGCCAACAACCACTATAAAACAGGTCTGTTCTTTGCCCTGGTTCTGAATCCTGAGCGTTAGTTCCCCGTTGTGATCGAGCAGTGAGCGCCAGGCAAGCCATTCAACACGTTACACGACCGTTGGCTGGAGGAGATGAGCCAGGCTTTATCTGAATAAAAATGACTTTGAGATTTGTTCCATTCACCGTTAAAGGGCATCAGGCATTTGGAGCCAAACGCAGAAACAAACAATAAGCCCCTTGAATCCTATACACTTTGCTTGCGTACCCAATGACACCCTATCCAGTATGTAGTGAGCTACTTTGGACCGCACCAATGGGGCCTGATTGTACCCTATTCCCTTCCTTCCAGACCAGACCCCCCCTCTCTCATCCATTTATCTCTGTGCTCAATGTTAAACAACCAAACCACAGAGCTTTATCTGCTGTGGACTCCATCATAATGAGATGTGCGAGGTATTAGGATCCAAGAGCCAGCCAGGCCACTCTCTATGTCCGTCTGTCCGCTGTTTACATGTCCTTCTGCCCACCGTCAAACAACAAACAAACACAGCAAGACTGAAAGGGAGATATAGAGAGATACAGAGAGATATAGAGAGAGAGAGACGGTGAGAAAACAGAAGAATAAATGAACAGAAAACTGAGCTAGACAGCTAGCTAGCGAAGTAGCAGGCAGGCAAAAGGCAATCCTGCGTCTGACTCCATCCGCGTCCCAAATGGCACTCTATTGCCGGATGGTGCCGGGTCGAAAGGAGCCCACTACATAAAGAAAAGTGTGCCATTTGTTCCATCTCTCTCTCGCTTCCTGATCCCAAAAAACATCAGCTCCGCGGCAACAAAGCGATTATTTCTATTAGACAATGAAGCAAGCTTGAATCCATAAACAGTGAAGCCAATTACACACCAAGGCAGAGCACGGCACGCTGGAGCCTCAGAGGAGGGAGGGAGCGAGGACGGGAGGGAGGGAGGGAGCGGGGAAGGGAGGGAGCCAGTGTCGAGGCAATTAAACCCACACAGGATCTCAGTTCTCCTCAAACCCACCTCCTCTTCGTCCTGTTTGAGTAACCACACAGCAACGTAACTCAAACGTTATTACAACACCCTACTGGTGAGGTGAGAGGAGTGTGTCTGAGCCGTGGTCGCTTTTCACTGGCCCTGACTGGAACTTAGATTCCACACAGGCACACACACACACACACAGTCATCAAAATGGAAGTACAGGGGGATATAAGCATAAACCCTCCGGTATCATGTAAAGGGAAATCTGTGATTCAGAACAGTAAAGCTTCAGGGTTTTTTGCAGCCCATTTCAAACAGCCCCCTTCACCCTATGTAGGGTTTACTGGTTCAGAAAGTAGTGCACTGCAAACAGAAGAGGGTTCCATTTGGGATTGATACAGTGGCTATCCTCATCTAACAGGGCTAGGCCACCAGGGACAGATGTATCCAACAAACAAGCTTTCTAAGTCCCTTATGAGAAGGGGGGAACTGGAGTGGCACTGTATATCCACTTTGAAAGTCACTCCGGAGTGTCTGTGAATGACGTTTTGGGAGTTGTTGTTTTAAAAAGAAAGACGTTTTTATTTCTTGATGTCGTTATTGTATTTTTACTGTGAGAGCTTGGGAGAGGGAGATCTCCAATGTACTCATCCGGCAAAACTAAAACTTTGGAAAACCTGAACCAGAAATCCACCCAACGTGTTCACAGAAGGCATCCAGAGTTGACGATCTTAAATGCTGTTGGAAAGACCACGGAGGAGTGGAAGACCATGTTGTTGAAAGTGGATGTTTCAGCCCTGGGGGCAGGATGACAAAGGCTCTGATTAATAGTGACAGGCCTTCAATTCAAGTCAACATTACTTCCGGACCCGAGGCTTCACACATCCCCGTGCCCGGGAACAGAGGGTGGAGGCTGTGTTGCCATGGCCACTAGCCCAGCACCGAGACAGGCCCTTCCTGCTTTGACGACATCCCGCTTCAGTCAAACGTCCTTCGTTCAGAACTAATTCAGCATTGAAATGCTACAAACCAAGCAAAGCAGAAGATGCTCTGCTGAATGACATAGGCCTACCAGTGGAACCTCTGGGTGATTGGGAACTAGGACACCACATTGAAGACCTCCAGATCAAACCTAAAAGAATTAATAACTTTAAAGCTGCATTTATTTGACATTTAACAGGCAAACATTGTAGAAAAAACTATTTTGTCCATATCCCAAATTATAATTGTATCAAAATACTTATATACGTATCAAAATATTCATAATAAATATTCCATGTCTGTCCCTTAAAACAAGCGAATGTCCAAATATTGTGGCTGATGAATCCTGCAACTTGCTTTGTGTAGCCAAAGTAGCACCGCATGTCTTCTCTGAAAGGGTTTCCAGCGTTTGCCAAACAATATACGTATATAATATAACTGGGCAACGTGTCAAACCGTGTCTCTGCCAACAGACTGAAAATGGCATCTGTGTGGGTTGCTTAAGATGTCTGTGACAACCGACAGTTGGGCCAACCTTGTCGTTTAAATAAACCCCTTTTTGGTGTGGTATGAGATCGCCTGGCAAAACCAATAAGCCCGATCAGTTAACTACTTGTAAGAAATGCATAGGGAACGTTGGTAATAAGTAATTTACTAAAATGTACAGTAATAAACAAACGTTTGGCCTCCTCTTACTCATTGAAGGGCATTTTTTTAGTTTTACTATTTACCAGAATTTACAGTAATAGTGAAGAAGTCAAATCTCTGAAGAAACACACATGGAATCATGTAGTAGCCAAAAAACCTAAAATACATTTGTACTTTAGATTCTTCACCCCAGGCTACCCAACCTTGCCACAACTTGGCATTCTCTCAATCAGCCTTACGATGTCAATTAACAGGTGTGACTCAAACGTTAATTTGCTGCATTTATTAGAAAGTCCTGACTGGCACTGTACACTTAGCTCTTCTTCCAGGTTGTGTTGTTTTTATGCTTCATTTTTTTCTTCTTCTTCTTGAATAATGTAAACGCCTAATGTCTACAACTCTCATACAGTAAATAATACATTACAATTTGCGTTACCATTGCAGGAAAATCCTCACAAAACTCAATGCATCCTGATGTCTTACAGTTTAACTCCTTCCATTGCAGGTAACATCCTTCCATTTCAGAAGCGTATTTTCTGCAAGCAGACTGGGCTCAAATCCTTCACTTTACTCTGTTTAGATATACAGCTTTCTAAATAATTAAATATTTATCGTATTTAATTATGTTTTACCGGAATTTGTGTGGTAACAGAGAGGGTGCCACCCTAACATCGTCAATGTGACAGAAGCATTCATGTATTCAAGGTGGTGTCATAAATGCCAACGCAATCCCTGTTCAATTCCCTGCTTTTGTACCCTACATAGGGCATAGTGGGACATTTGAGACGCACAACTAGCATAGGATGAACCTGTGTTGCTGCATCCCACATGTTCTTTATAGGTAGATGCTCTAAACCCCTCGCCCCACAAAAACACACTCATGTACATCCACACACACACACACATACACTGATGCCTCTACACACACGCACTGGTCTATCCTGAGTCTCCTCATTAACAACTGCCGCAGCAATCCTGTGGATCTATGGTCATAAAAACGACATCACTATTTCATTGAGAAGTGACCTGACTGCCTTCTCTGTGGCCATTATTCAAGTTGCGTTCTTTCCTCTACATTGTACACTGCTTTGTGGGTCTACGTAGCACACTATCTAGGGATTAGGGTACCAAGCAGGGAGTCCTGAAATGTCAGAAAGGGTTCAAGAGTCTGCGTACCTTATTGTGTGAAATGGCAGAAAGGGCACAAGTGTCTGAGTACCTTATTGTGTTAATGGCAGAAAGGGTTTAAGCGTCTGAGTACCTTATTGTGTTAATGGCAGAATGGGTTCAAGAGTATGAGTACCTCATTGTGTGAAATGGCAAAAATGGTTCAAGAGTCAGAGTACCTTATTGTGTTAATTGCCAGAGGGTCAGAGTCTAAACAGAGGTTTAATACCAGACAGAAACCTGGACCGAAACATAAAACAGTGGTTTCATTCCAAACAACTTATTCAAGACAGAGACCTAAACTGAAACATAAAAAAGTGGTTTGATTCATTCAAGTTTGATTTATAGACCTTATTTGAGGAATAAATCTGAAGTTTAATTCATTATAGACAGAGACGTTTTCTGAGGCCTAAATCCGAGTTTTAATTAATCACTGACAGTGACCTAGTCTAAGCCCTAAAACAGGTTAAATTCCTCCTATATTAACATTTAGACTGGTTTATATTCAGAAAACCATTTTATTCAAACAACAAAGTAGATAAACCAAAACAATGTTGTTGTTTACATATTTCTTTGTCAATATCAGCCCCAAATGCTGGGCATCAATTATGAAGTTTGCCTGAACACTCAACATTCCATATCCCGCTAAACTTTGGCAGTATTAGACACTAGTTGTTGGAAAAAAAAACATAGTTTTTTCCCAAAAAACATTGTTCCTTTCCAAAACAACATTGTTATTTACCAAAACAACATTTCAAGCCTCCAAAATATAATTACAAATACACAACAAGTCAAAAATAACAAAACTCTTTTCAGTATTTTGAGGCTTAAAATAACAGCTAAGCTACGCTTGTGGTTCAAATACGAGTATGTATTTGGGAACTTAGAAAGCAACAGAAAGAAAAACGGTTACCCACGTGTTCTGTAGAAAGGGAATAATAAGCGGAGGATCACAGTCCTGGCCATGTACTCCGACCAGAGTGTCTGTTCTCGTCAAACTCATTAATAAATTATCCTATTGGATGCCTGTGGATAGGCCACTCTCTCTGACACAGTCCAGTGGGTGAAATCCAAGCCAGAGGGACCGGGGCTCACTTTAACTTTGACCTGGGATCCAGATAGAGTCAATGAGAAGAACAGTCACTGATCTGCTAGTGCCGTAGCAGATCCACTTCCTGTGTGGCTCGGTGGTTGGGAGCACAGAGGTGCAAATGTTACACATGACTGAGGTCATTTCCTGCCATGGTCACGTAAAACTTGAATTCTCCATCAGCGGAACATTTAATATGGTCCCATTTACCAGATGTCTACGGGTTTAAATGATGGTAACATATTTCCAACGCGCCACATCAGAACCTGAACCTAACTAACACCCAGACTTCAGAGTTGTCCAAATATTCACCAAAGCGGTATCAAGGCCTGGCCACAGTCTGATATTGTGCCAAAAGCAGAACCTATAAATAGCCTGTGAACACAGCCGTGTGTGGTTTGAGCTCTGGATACACACCGATAGAGCATGAGAATATGTCTCCGTCACCACCACAACACCAACCCTGCAGTAAAGACATTCTAATTGGTTGTTTTAATATGGTCTGCTACTTCACAGGGAAACATAGGTGTGCAGGGGGAAAGACTACTTTGCTCCAGGATATTCAGAGGAGTTCAGGCAGAGGGCTCGTTGGTTTCTTATTCTGAGGCTTGCCTCGTGAAATATACCGCAATAATATAAAACCTGTGTGGGTCACCCCGGTTGAAACACCAGGCCATCAATTAGTGGAGTCTGTCTAATGACTGATGCAATTATCTGCATTTCTGTTACTCATCTGGGGGTAGGAGTCACACGCCTTGACTGCCAAGAAATAAACATTAACATAATGCATGTGCATTAAACAACCTTGACCCTAATATACGTAGCCATACCTTGTTTAACATGCTAGTCGTGCTGTATATACAGCATATTAGATACAGGGACATTTTATATACCGCACTTGATGTGTCTATCCATGATTAAACCATTTTATGTGTATTTATGCTCTGTACATATTGAAAGTGTTCACCAATTCAAACAGAAACCGTGCATTTTGGATGTGTTATACTGGTCTCCACAGTAACCATGGACAACCTGGGGGGATATGAGCCTTGGGTTTTATTCAGCCTGGGCTCTACATCACTCCTAATGTGTGTGTTGCTGATTCCAGCAGAGACCGCCTTCGACTTTTTGCTGTCAACCTAAATTCAATGAATCAACTGATCAATCAACAGCAGCGTATGTTGTGCGTATGAACAGAGCATTTTCAGTCCACACAGTAATAAACGTCCACTTACTACATTGTGGGTCTGTGTCTGTCCCACCAGAATGAGCAGGTTGGAGGAGATGATTGACAGGCAGAAGTTGATCAGGATGATGGACCGCTCAGACCGGATATATCTGGAATAACGGGAATTACTGGATCAACAAATGAAAAATCACAATCAACAACCGCAACAATCACCAATAAACAGACAGTGCGATGAAAACCATCATCAAACCTACAACATTATTACAACGGCTACTACATTACTACCAGGCCTGCTAAATTACTACAAGGCCTACAGCATTACTACTATACCTACTTTATTACTACCAGACCTAATACATTACTATCAGGCCTACATTACAACCATGCCATCTATGTAACTACTAGGCCTATATTACTACCATGAAACATATGTTACTACTAGGCCTACTACATTACTACTACTTCAACTATGTTACTACAAGGCATACCACATTACTAACATGTCTACTACATTACTACTAGGCCTACACATATTACTAGGTCTACTACATTACTTCTAGGCCTAATATATTACGCCTCTACAGTAATGCTAGGCCTACTAGTACTAGACTGTTTAGCACCAAATTGTATTTAAAGGAAAATGTGTAATATTGCAGGATACCCAAACAACATGGATGTTAATATGTTTTGCATGTGAATCCTATCTATAAATCACATATAGACTTGCTAATGACAAATACAGTTCTACCTTGGCATTTACAAACAACATATCGCGTTGATTTACTGCTTATTAGGAATATATAGACTTAGCATTACAGTATGTGTGAAGTTGGGGGCAATTTCATTCAGATTCTAGTCAATTTTGAAATTACAAATCCAAATGTTCCTCTTTGAAAAGCATTAAAATAAAATGTAATGAATTTCAACATACTTCTTGAATTCAGTGGAACTGAAATAAAATGGCCCCTCGTACTACACTGCTGAGTGCTTTGAACTCACCTCCACAGTATAGCGTAGACCACAAGCAACACGATCAAGGAGAGACAGGACAGACCACAGCCAATGATCAAGGTTACAGAGGGGACCCCGGAGGACTCCATAGTCTGTGGACCCCAGAGACAGGAAGAAACCCTGTTAGAGCTACCTCAGCAACCAACCAAAACCAAACAACAAGTCAAATTGACCCGCTGTTGTTACTGGGGCTTCAGTTGCCTTATTACGGGGGTTTGGGGTCGGAGTCAGAACCTTGGCCGTGACTGAAACCCAGACTAGTCGATGGTGTTATTATGGCATCCACCAATCTGAATCAGTCGAAGTGTAAAGCTGACTAATCCATGGTGTAGAAGCTCAGTCACCAATCAAGACACTTATTATAGTTGCTTTGGGTCTGGTGTCAAACCTATCCCCACACTGGATGAAAAAACACCAATCAGATATCTGTGTTATTAAAACATTGCCACCAGTCAAAACCAGTGCAACCGTCTGAACAAACCAATCAGAAGAACTACAGTAAGTCATCCATTTTGAGAAGTTCTGCACGGGGGAATTTCTTGATGCAAAGTCAATACAAACTGGATTACACAACATGTGTGTGTGTGTGTGTGTGTGTTTGTGTGCATACATGCATGTTTAGCCATCTCTATTGAGTCTACTGTTTACTGAGTTTGCTGAGTGTGATTGCATTCGTGGTTAATGTGATCTGAAAAATCTGTTGCTTTCCAGAACAATCCATTTTAAGCTCATGATTGCAAGTCTCAACTTAAAATACTAGGCTGAATAAAAGTAACCATTTCCCATATAACGTCATTACCATTTATTAATCAGATATTCATGAATATTGAATAAAGAATGAAATGTTCTCTTTTGCCCACTTCGATAGAGACTTTGGGTGACACCTGCAATGATGCTTGTCTAGATAATAACTCACACCGGAGAGTTTTGAAATAACAAATTACAGCAGATTTTTGGTCAACGACAAAGGCGTTTCTATTCTCAGGACAAGTCACACTGTCGCGAATAGACATAGGCCTACTCACAATAACGTCTGTTCATAACTAACATGCGTAACAGGATCCGATTACATAGACACAGTGGAGATTAGCATACAATGTAAAACAGTGTAGTAGAATGACAAGCTGAAAAGGAATGCAAAGATCTCCACAGACACTGTCCTTCTGAAATAAAGCTTCTTCCCAGACCATCTACTATCCCCAGCGAGAGGAAAACACACGTTTTGGTCCTGTTTTAATACTGCTCTGACTTCAGTTGCCATCACGTTGACATGTCATTGTATGATCATGGTATCTGATGTATTTTCGTCGGTCAGGTGTTTTTCAATTGGTTGCCAAGGTGTCAGTCACCTTGTCATGTGAGTGCTAATTAAATTCTATGGAATGTCTACGTATACTTCTTCCCTGAACTTCCCGACCCGGGCTGTGGTCAAAAGAAGTGTGCCCAAGCAGGGATTAGGCTGCTGCTTGGGAAGCCGGGCCACAGCCCCCCCCCCCCCCACAACCCCCAGCGGTCCTGTGATCTAGCGCTGTATCAGCGGATCATGGCAACAATCTGAGTTATTAAGGCATAACCTGGCGCAATGTCGGGACGAAGGATTCCCCTGTCCTCCGCACCCATCACACTGCTGCCCCCCCCCCCGAGTAATAGCGGAGGTGACATGGTGTGCGGTGGTCGTGAGGGGCTCCTCGGCCCTCCTTTATGGCTCATCTTAGTAACAAACGTTACACTTTCCAAGTGATGTTAGCGCCATGCTTCCCTGAAACTTCCCCGCCAGAGGAAGTTGTTACACGGAGGGAAACCTGTAACTGGCTCCTAGAGCAGAACCTGGGGGGAAGGAATGTGTACTGACTGTGACGTGTAGATCTAAATAGTACTAACCTAAAATGTCAGAATATGACATGTCTACTTAGGCCCTGTTGTAAATTAACCTGCTCAGAGGAGATGCTGCTGAACCCCCATGCCATATCGCTGTAGTCGTTACATTCTCCGGCCTCGGTTGATTAGCAGGGCCGTTACACAACCTGTACGTTCAGGTAAACAACGCGAACCGGCCTGTGTGTAACAGCTCGCGCGCGCACGATCACATACGCGCGCGCGAGCGAACCTAGGCCAAACAAGATCGCCTATGCAGATAGTTATCTCGAAAAGTCTATGAAAAGAGACTCGCATATAGGCTACATTAAACGGGAAGAAAATAATTACGGCGAAACAAACGCGTTGGTTGAATTCTCCGCCAAAGCAATGCACTGAGGCACACACGGATCTAATACATGCACAGAAAAACACTTATACTTACTATTTCTCTTGGTTGTTGAGCCAAAATGGCGAAGGTAGATACACGATCACATAAGCATTTTGTATGGGATGCATCGGTTAGCACGGTTTTACATCCTTTACTCGACCAGCTTCCCCAAGAATCGTTCCTGCAAGGAGAGGAGATGCGATGATTAATTCCAGCGCTCTTTCGCTTTTACCAGGGTTGGCGAAAACTGGAAGAATTGAACGCTCCAATAGTGAAACATATGATCCGTTTAAACTGATAAGGGAAATTTCAATGCGCATAGGGTAGTGATATCGACACGCAATTTCGCTAGGCTACAATAAGCATTTAGCGCGACCGGGAGAAGAAAAAAAGGTTGGAAGGATGAGAGGGAGGCGGGAGGGGGGGGGACGGAGCTGTCCAAACGTGGGTGGTGCTGATTGATTAAATTCCTCTATGCGCTTTAAAAAGCAACAATTGTCTTCAAATGCATTACTTGTTTTTTCTAGAAGCAGGCAACTTAAAAAAGCAAATACAACGTTTACCGGTATATCTTCAGATGATACTGAGCGAGTCTAGGATATTTTCCGGAACGATATTGTTGTTCTCTCTTCTTCCTTTCTTGATGCTCAGGACTATTTGATTACTCTCGCATTCTTTTTCCGTTCATATTTTGTTCCTCGGATATACTTATTAGCGTTTTGGTAGGCTTCCTAGTGGAAAAATTCACCCTGGAAACGGTGGGCAGGCTGAGATTGATACTCCGCTCCACACGGATGCTGCCGCAACAGCGGAGGGCAGGGTAGCTCACACAATTCAAAATAGGGATATCTCATCCCAGGATCTATTCGAAAGATACAAATGGTTTCCGTGGCAATCCAGGAACATTTTCCGTGTATGAAATACTATGTACATGTGAACACGCATTCACTGGTAAGACAATTGTAGAACAGGAAAATGATCGGATAATTGTATTCCACCCCATGAGAACGGAGCGGATGGTAGCTGCTCGTTTCTTTCCCACAGCAGGTGAAATGATGGAGTAAAGGGAAGCACGTTTCTTCTAATTTATTACCAGCCCACTAGAACATATCTGTCTCACTTTGAACCATACCAGTAATGCCGGAACGTACGCTCGCAAGTACATGTTGTAATAGTCATTGTTCCGTGTCAAAAAATGGATTTTAAACGAAAGGAAAAACAGCTTGATGTGGGCATTACTTTCATGAGCACTGTTAATAACAGGCGGGAAAGGAAATGAGTCATCCGGCAACAATGGTTTAATGAGAAAACTTCAACCACAAACACACACACATACACACACAAACATCCACATCTATACACCAGTTGCACAAGAGGCTTTCACTTCCAACTTTTAACTGAAGACTTGCTTTTGGGTGTCCTTGACAGGTTGTCATGCCCCATCTTAAGACTGGACTCTTCTGGCTGACTTAAAATTCCACTCATCCAGACTCATGGTCCAAAAAGGCTCTTTGACAGTTTTTTAAGCAAAACCATTATTGTTTTCTGTAAATGCCTATTTGGTTCCGATAACCCGCAAAGATCAGCCCCCCCACCCCCCCACAGAGTAGGCCAAATAACTATTTTGCAAACCTTTTTTATGACGATTGTCCTGCCTCAACACATACCCAAGTCATTGTTATTTTCCTGACATCGTTCACTGAAATTCCATGACATGTCCCAGAATGCTGCTGAACCAATCAGAGTGAGGAACTGTAACGCCACCATGGATGTGTCCTGCAAGCCGTGGCTAAAACCATGCGCTTGTCCCCTACTCCCTCAAAGACTTCCCCTTGGCCCTGGAGCAGGCACCAGTCATGACTAATGTGTAATAAAAGGACTGAGACCCAACAGGCCTGTATGTACACTAAGCAGGAGGGTGACATTGGGGACGTGTCCCAGCCGAAACAGATGAGAAGCAGTTGTGAGGGCATTCGTTGGGCTGGCACTTGTGCTCTAGCTGCAATGCTCCATGGCTTATGCGTGCACAATGGTTTTCTAATGTCTTAAGCGTGTCACATCTTTCAATCCTATCGTGTCATTACTTCAGTTAGACTTAACATTGCATTTTATTTTGTATCCGTGTGTTGCATCGCGCCCCTACATCTCTAAATATGAGATTGCATAGGATGTATTTATACATGCCCCGGATAATGGAACTGTATTATTCAATGCAAGAGAATCACTAATCTTAATACGAGGATATAGTCAATTACAGCAGCACTGTAACTGTATAACATACTCCGTGCATGAAGGGAAGAAAAGAATGTGTGCCACAGATTTATCCCTCCCAAAGTTCATTAACCCGCTGAATGTAAAGCGTCTAATACTTTGTGAGAATATTATTCATGAGTCTCAACCCCACATGTCCCATTAGTTCACCAACCACCCCTGAGTTACAGGACTGACACCATACTCCCTATTTAGTGCACTACCTCCACAAGGACTGGTGATAACTAGAGTATATAGGCGACAGAGCTCCCCGTCGTGATGTACTTAAGGAGAGGCTTAGGTATGTTAAAGGTGCTAGTAAACCACAACATCGCACAATGTCCCGTCATACATATAGCAGCTACTAGCAGTTCATCTAAGATGGCCGACACTATTAAACGCGCTCGACTGGTTATGTCCACAACGAGGGAAGCCGCATGACAGTCCAAGCCGCCGATTCTGCCCATATCACCGAGCAGACACAGCTCTGCTCGCGTTAGTAACATTTGGCCGGTCCAATTATATTCTGACGCGTAATTGGCCCCTCGGCTCACCTCTAAACATACAAGTCTGGGGTGAGAGGGCTAAGGAGGATGAGAGGCTTGGATGAGGCGAGCAGGAGAGGGGGAGCGGACAGGCCAAGATTCTAGAGCCGCTAGCCCGTGCTATGTGTCCTAATCACTCTCAATAACGGACAAACCCCAAAGGGACCGGGTAGTATAACGCGGACTGCCTTTTCTCCATGGTGAGGGGGAGGGGTGGCCCCAATGGAGACCCCGCTCTACCCCCCCCCCCCGGCGTGCCCCCCCATCAAGACCGTGCTACGCCAGGAAGGAGCGATGCCGCCCGGGCCGGTCTTGATTAATACCACATCGTCAGACATGAAAGCCCCCCGTAATGGCGCTGCGTGACAGAGTCATGTGCGCCAGTAATGGAGGGCCCATTAAGAACATGGCTCCTTTGCCACAAGTATGACCACCATCGCCGTCAGGCCCCGAGGCGCCGCGGCAACCACTGCCTGTTAATGGTGCACGCGGGACAAGGCATTCAGGAAGACAGGACCGCTCGTCAGGGATCACGCACCCATGTCCGTTCAAGTCCACGTCAACCCCTGAATGGTGTCGTGCCGAACCTTTCCCCGGCGAGGGCACTTCTTTCCGCACACACACACACGTGGCCCGGCACGGGCCATCAATGCCAACGCATCGGGGTGTGACCGCCGTGGTTTTGCTGATGTTCTCCAAATGAGTGTTCTGTCAGTAGTAACCATCGGTTGCGACTTAAGGGTTTTGGTAGGCCCACAGATGTCTGAAGGTTTGGCACACTGGCAGTATGCGGGTAGGTGGAGACGGCATGCTGACCCAACCTGGCATCCCTCTCCAACCTGGCATCCCTCTCCAACCTGGCATCCCTCTCCAACCTGGCATCCCTCTCCAACCTGGCATCCTGACCCAACCTGGCATCCCTGACCCAACCTGGCATCCTGACCCAACCTGGCATAACGACCCAACCTGGCAACCCTTACCCAACTTGGCAACCCTGCCTCTGGGAAGCCTTGCAGTCAACGGTCATGTACCAGGTCTTTTCAGCATGGTTTTTGACTAGTGTAGCCTGGCCCAGGGGTTGAAGGTGACCGGAATGGCTCGATACTGTCCACCCTTGCTATCTTGGCCCTCACATAGGGTGGTTGCGGTTAGTCGATGTCCCTTGTGCATGTGGGTTGATTTCTTGCCTGTTGGGTCCTGTCCGGGGCCTCCCTTGGATAGGGCCACAGTGTCACTGGACCCCCTTGTCTTAGACAAATATTTTAAGCTGCTATAGTATTGTGCCGGGGGAGCAGGGCTAGTTCTCCTCCATAACTCTATGTTCTCCTCCTTAACTCTAAGGAATGCACTCTAAAACAACTCTCCTTGTCTTCATAGACTTGAACGAGATACAGCCATTCTATTTGTTTTAAGGTCTGTCGTGAAAGGTACAAAAAAAATTGGCCAACCAATGAACGCCACCCGCATACTGTTGACTTTATCCACAGTTTGTTCTGGGCAACGTTTCAATCAGGGGGCCAATCAAGTGTTTCCAATCGATCTTTGTTTCATCTGTATTCTCACCTCAGTCTGAACGTCTTCAATTGTCAATTGGCCTGACACAGACAAACCTATTTCCCAGGGTACCGTTAGGACAACCAGCTTAGTGTCTTTAGCAGCCAAGCATTTTTCCAGAGCTGTGTTTAGGTTAAAACACTTCACAAATCTACAGTTGATCCAGACATTTGGCAGCCAAGTTGCTCAACTAGAGTGGTTTACTTCACAAGATGTCGTTCCATTTAAAAGGTTTGGAGTGAACGTGGGTATGATGACCAAATGACCAACATATGTCCAGGCCCAAATGATGACATTAACATAACTGGTAGTATCATCATCTGTTGCTTCATCAATCACGGATCCTTAATCGATTGGAATTGGACCCACCTGGAGTAGAGCACCAGAACGCTAGGTTACTGTCAAAGGACAACGGAACAACCGTTTTAGTCTGTGGCTGCAGCCCAGCGAGTCGTGGCTCTCTGACACAACGGGCGGCACCGACCTGGCAGATGGGCGATGCCCAACGTCCCCCAGGCAGACACCATCCGAAACACAGGCTCCCGTGACACTGTGGTGGTCAGGGAGGCACTGTGTTTCCCTTTGAGGCGAGATGGATGTGGGTGCCAAGGTGTGAGTGGGGCAACACACCAGCCTAATGCTGGTACCCCCGGATGCCAACAACCACTGTGTTCCACAGGAGGGCACCGACGTTTCCCACGGCGGGCGTCAAGCCCAGCTGGGAGTAGACACTTCTTTCCATGACCCCTTTATGTCTTTCTGTTTGGTAAAAATAGAAGTTCCTTAACTAGTACCCATGCTCCTCTGCAGCCTTCGTGGATATTCTACTGGTCAATCACACGGTTTCCTATCCTATCGCGTACTATCCTTTATCCGGTCCATCCGTCAAAAAACTGAACACTATGTGTCTTGTAGCGCTCGCTAACCGACGCACTAACAGGCCAGGATTTTGCCAGCACACCCGTGAGGAAACGGGGTTCCCGCTGAGGTTAATATCTGGTGTGCCAAGTCGTCTCCTAATATCAACAGTGGGCCAGCAAAGGGACGAGAGATAAGTGGAGACGGAGAATCGTGGATAATGGGGGTTGCCTTTGAAGAGGGGAGAGAAGAAAATGGATAAACCATACTTCTGTTAGTTGATGTTAAGTCTGTTGGGTAAATATCTTTGAACAACTGGACATTGGTTGCAATGGTTCCAGGGTATTTGTAGAGGAGTTGTAATGTCCCGATATGTAGAGATACCACACGATCTCTTCAGTGTGGCAATACATTGCAACTTTATATAATACTTTTTTTGTTGCATTTCACAAGACTTGACTGCAAAAAAAATCTATGAAAAAAAATGAGTGCAACTGATTGTTTACACGTGCATGATCAAGTAAACAGATGCATGGGGCTGGAAGGAGGGGTTTCATACAGTAATTTGCAGCACAAACGAAAGCTGGTTCCGTTTGCTCAGTACACACGTTAACCAACACGCTAATTAATAATGAACACATGCATACATAATCCATCAGATTACAGATGACAACAAGAGACAAAACACGATGTAGGATATTAGATTGCTATGAGTATTCAACATCCAGATAGTTCTGTTGCCAGCCACTGTACTTTAACTGACAGTGTAAATAGCACTGGGGCTGAATCTATGTGAAGAGCTCAAATTACTCTCGAAAGGCCGGAGACTGGTGTGGAAATTGAATTTGGTTGAATATGCTTCCTCTATTTTCTTATCCATCACTAGAGTGGAGAAGAGGGACCATTGCTCTCCCAATTGCTCATGTTCCTGTAGAAGCCAAGTGAAATGTTAATTTTTTTGGGTGTGATTTTATGCTTTTTCTATTTCGTGATTAAATAGCAGCCATATTCCATTTAGAACCTAGGGACGCTGAGATTAACAGCTATGCTATTTTTTTTTCACAGGAAGATGAGAAGTACGGAATTCCTGTAGAATGTTATATATTATACCACTGTGACACATAAATCACCCACGACAGATGGCGCAAAGCCCAGGGTGCAAAGTTGAAACGACGTCATCGCGAACTGATTACTACTAGAACTGGTTGAAATAACCTAAATGCAGTAAACATTGCCCACCGGGACAGAGATGCATTAGTTCGCTGAACATGTGAAGACAAACACCCCTTGAGTGTCTATTTATATGTAGTACCACAGGCTTGTAGCGACAAACACAAACACATCATCTAACTTCATAGTTTTTCGTTTTTCGTGAATTATTTTCCCTATCAGGATGTTTACGCCTCTGGTTAGTTCTAACAAATCTCCCCGTCACCAAACCACATTTTAAGCACTGTTTTGTAGAAGGAGGGGTGTGGTACTGTGTGGTAGAGGGAGGGGTGTGGTACTGTGTTGTAGAGGGTGGTGTGTGGTACTGTGTTGTAGAGGGAGTGGTATGGCCCTGTGTTGTAAAGGGAGGGGTGTGGATAGCAGGATAGAGCAGTCAGCATAGAAGGATAGAGCAGTCAGGATAGAACGATAGAGCAATCAGGATGGAA
This sequence comes from Novumbra hubbsi, assembly GCA_016801125.1. Lineage (NCBI taxonomy): Eukaryota > Metazoa > Chordata > Actinopteri > Esociformes > Umbridae > Novumbra > Novumbra hubbsi. The sequence continues at coordinate 20,523 of JACXGK010002972.1, read as the reverse complement.
GGATAGAGCAGTCAGGATGGAAGGATAGAGCAGTCAGGATAACTGGATAGAGCAGTCAGGATAGAGCAGTCAGGATAGAAGGATAGAGCAGCCAGGACAGCAGAATAGAGCAGTCAGGATAGAAGAATAGCGCAGTCAGGATAGCAGAATAGAGCAATCAGGATAGAGCAGTCAGGGTAGCATGATAGAGCAGTCAGGAGAGAAGGATAAAGCAGTCAGGATAGCAAAATAGAGCAGTCAGGATAGAAGGATAGAGCAGTCAAGATAGCATAATAGAGCAGTCAGGATAGAAGGATAGAGCAGTCAGGATAGCAGAATATAGCAGTCAGGATAGAAGGATAGAGCAGTCAGGATAGAAGGATAGAGCAGTCAGGATAGCATAATAGAGCAGTCAGGATAGAAGGATAGAGCAGTCAGGATAGCAGCATAGAGCAGTCAGGAAAGAGATTGCAGGACAGAGCAGTCAGGAAAGAGATTGCAGATCAGAGTACTCAGGATAGAAAGAAAGCAGGATAGAGCCGTCAGGATAGGATCCCTGATTCTTGGTCCTTTCCATACAAAAAAAATGTGGAGAAGGAAGTGACAAAAATAGAAATCTCTTGTTCTTTCAATGCAGAGTTTGGAGGCTAAATGGTAAGTGACACAGTCCCCCTAGGGAACCCTCCCCCAATCCAATCTTGCAAGCCCTGACTGGTCCAACAACTTGTCAATAATCAAACCAAACCCTTATTGGCGATTGGTTCAAAGCTCAATGTTGCTTTAATGGTAGGCTTGAGAACCACATCGTTCAGGATAAATGAAGAGGCCATGACTTGTGTCTCAACAGAACATCATTATTTCCATTTAGGAGTGAGGACAAAATAATTAAGTTTGGATAAAGTTCGCTCAGTTAAGTTGACATAATTAGATTTCAGTTTAACGTATGTAAATTTGACTGACATTATTTAAGTACCACAAAGGAAACAGAATGACAGTACTGTAACGCAACCCGCTTCTGTTAAATCACCGCCTTCTTTGATGTTCCCAGAACAAATCAGCCTTCATGTAAGTTACCATTATCAGTATGTTATTATATCTGTAAAATACAACGGCTGAAATAAAACACATACTTAGGACAAAGGATGCTCTTCAAAAAACGACATAGAAATTTCCTTGGGCCTCTGCCCCTTTATTTCATCTAACAATTGCTGAATAACACTCTCCGGTAGTTTAATCAAATACAGGTGCCGTGTACTGGAAGTAATAGGGACTGGTAATGTTCCTCTGTCATTTTATTAAATGTTCTAACGGGGAACAGTAGACTGCTTAGTCAGTAGCACCCTATTCACTACAAGTGCACAGCATTCGACCCGAGAAGTGGCCCACTACAAAGGGAAACAGGGAGCAATTTGGGAGGCAAGCCCGGATGTGTATTCCCCAATGTTATTTGGAAGATTTATACCTTTTGTCTGATTTTAATCTTCATAGGCTTTCACCTCATTTTTCAATTCGGGGGCAAATGCAATTGTCCTGAGATACTCTTTCCGTGGAGGGTGAAGTCAGGGGGCTCAGACAGGAAACGTCTGACTGCCTTTCTGTGGTACGGCGTAGGCCCAGAGCACACCCCGCCCACAAGCACCGTGTTAATAGATGGGGCAATGCCATGGTTTCACCCGCGTCACCTGCATTTGGCATGGAGCCGTTTCCACTGTAGCTACACTGAACATGGTATGTGTAAAAGTGGCGTGCACTGTGGATTAGGGAAAGATTGTTCACTTACATGCCGCTTCTATCCCACAATGCACAGTAGGGATTCATGGTTCCCTGAAACACAACAAAGAAGAGATTGTGGTTAAAAAAAAATAATTGACCAAAGCATCCCAGACTGTAGGTCTACTATGTACTTCTGCAGGAATTACACAATAACACACCATCTGTCTTTTTAACTGAGGACTATGGTGAGACCTTTTTTAGTTAGCAGCTGAGAGTTAAAATGTAAAAAGCCAAAGATAATTGGTGGCAGTTTTATCTTCCTGACATTGTGAATCACTTTAGCCTTAATAAGGGTTAAAGTCCAAAACAATGGCTACGACCAGACGTTTAGAGCGCATTAGTCAACAAACAATGGTTCAGTAATTGGTTCGATAATTAATTTGCAAGCGCCTAGTGTAGCCCTGGTGTCAGCAGAGAGAAAGAGAGATCCAAAGATACAGTGAGCGAGAAAGAGGGATAAAGTAAGAGACTGAGAGGGAGACGGATTGAGGAACGAAGAGATGCAGAAAGAAAGACAAAGAGAGATACGGAGACAGAACACCGTCGTGGAACTACAGTATGTGCAGGTACTTAGGAGGACGAGGTCTCTGTAATTGAGGACCTGTGGGACTACATATTGTCGATTGCCTGCACTTAGTGGGTTCCCTCCCGAGCGCTGGTAACACGTGACAAACATGTACCATTGCGATGGAAGGGTTTAATAAATGTGCACAGATGAACAGTGATGTAACGTGGGCACCAGGTTATAGCTTGACATTGGTTTGACTCAAAGGCATGTACGGGTGTTTGTGAGCGTGGTTCTGAAAATAAAGGCATACAAATAAATGCGGTAATGAATGGCAAGCATACGCATATGCCTATTACGCATATGCATATAATAACCTTTATTATAATCAGTTACCTGTTATCAACATCACGCCATAATACGAACTCTTAAAATCAACGCATGCCCTAATGAAACCCTGCAGGACTGCAAAATCATTCTAACACAACTGCCAATAAAATACCCAGATAAAGATACAATAAACAAGTAACAAAAACAAAATATATGATATGGTAAAATATTTTACTTTGCATCAAAAACTAAGCTAGAATGATTCATGTTGCTAGCTTGCATTATTTGCGGTAAAACGCATAACTAGCATATGAAAGAAGCACATTACACTGCTGTGCTCACCGCTAAACATAATCACATGAAAGGAAGCAAATATAAGTAGCCCTACTCACATCTCGTACGGCACACTGGCCTGAGCTAACTTAAAGTTTAGGATAGGAGACCACAACTAAATACGTTTTCTTGGCTGTGACTTCCCGCTTTCCCCTAAGCTTGATGAAACCAACGACTACCTCCTCTCCTGGTCTATGCACAGAGCTACGGCTTTTCTAAATTACAAAAATATGAAGAGATCATTCTTATTCCGCAAATTTTTCCTAGCTTTTTGTATCTCCGTCTTAACAACCCCAGTCTCATCTCCGAGTTAGAGACGGTCGTTTATTTTGTAGTCTCTTTATCCAGAAGATGTACGAAGTTCAAGAATCATGTAAGAAACATATATCTAGCACAGGGTTACAACCTGACTACATAAACAAAAATACATCCAAATGCTATAATAACAGTATCTGCTTTGGAAACATAATCAAATTCTTTAAAGGTTATGGTTATGAGAAAGTCATGTGTATTTATAAATTGTTCATATGACAACACACTCCCTTTTTCATCAAGTATTTGACATATATGATTTATTCCCTATTGAGCCATTTTGGGATATGCAAAGACTCATTAATAATAGTTATATCTGCATTGTTCCACAATAGGGCTTTTTGTGGTGAAAGGTATGTAAAAGCTAGTAAGGCTGATGGAATTTGGATAAACGTATAGGCAACTGGACTGGTAAAAACTTACTAGACTATATAAAGTTTAGACCCCACACTTTGTTTAGTTGGGATACAATTCCAAATAGAGTTAGGGTTGAGCAGATATTTCTTTTCCCAGTTTACTTAAAAAGTACTGGCGAGATCATTAAAATCTAACACTTCAACCACCCACAGTTCTTCCAGATAATATTAAACACAATTGTGTTTCTCTCTTTACAGGTAGTTATATTTACAGGATAATGGTGGGTAAACAATAGGAGATTGGCCCTCCGCTTTAGGAAGAAGAACTCTACCATAAATTGATAGGTAGGTCTCCTTGCAACCAATTACTAAAAATACATTTAGCTTTCTTCACTCTGTGAAAAATGTTAGTGTTTCCTGGCTATCAGATTTTTGGTAATAACAAGTATTAAACAGATTTCATAGTTTTTCACAGCTAAGCATTTGGAAATTCACATTTGGAAATATTAATGAACAAACCAGAGGCCACTGAAAACAGTTCGATATTGTCCATAGCATGTTGGGCTCGAATCTCATCTTGTAGATAAAAGACCGTTATCATCAGCAAGTTAAGACATTTTTATTTGTGTTAAAAGCTTTGTAAAGATGTTCAATTGAATCTGCATGGTCCAAAAGATATAACATAGGTCTGATATTGTTGCTAACATCACATCCTGAAACCAGTTTTCATTTGGTCAATATTTTGATCTATATCTAAGTTTTATCTGGATACGTAAACATATGCAATCATTTTGTAGTAATATAAAACAAAGGTTCTTTTATGATATCCCAAATGTGATGGTAAAACATTACCGGCAATCCTCTATACCAGCGATTCACCAGCAGAATATTTAGAATATTTTGATACACACACAGTGGCTCCTCCCATTCATGTCTGGGCCTTCATCATATGACTGGCAATCTAGGCTCAGCGCTGCATTTTCCAGATCCAGTTATTTGGTTAATTCGGAAAGAGGGGGGACATTTGTAAATACAGGCCCCTATGAGTGCCGTTTATACGTCTGTTTCAATGTGTTGATAGCATTCTGCAACTAGGTGACATTTACTGGTTTCAGTGCAGAGCTTCTGTGATCTAGTAGATACTGTACGAACATCCGCCTCTTCCGGGATGCTTGAATGACATTTAAACGTACCTGTGAGACGGGGTAACATATACTTGACATGAAAGGTGCTTACGTTGGCCAGGTGAGCCAGCTCGATCTCCAGGTGGGACTCGGTCGTCCTGGGTTCCGGCCTCACGGTCACGGCAATCACCTTGGAGCTCACTGCCGTATGGTTCCTAGGTGGAGAACAGATGGTTACAGACAGGCAGACAGACAGACAGACAGGCAGACAGACAGACAGACAGACAGGCAGACAGACAGGCAGACAGACAGGCAGACAGGCAGGCAGGCAGGCAGGCAGGCAGGCAGGCAGGCAGACAGACAGGAAGACAGGCAAACAGGCAGACAGGCAGACAGACATGCACACCGAGAGGAGAGCCTTTTGTCCAGGGGCCAACATGGGGCGTGATTTCATGGTCCATTTGGAGCGAGTCACAAAGATTTAAAATAGACACACCTCAGGACCTCTGGCCTTTTGCGTGTCAAATGAATCACGAGAACGGTGTATATGCCAAAGAGCTTGAATCTAGCTATTAAATCCATGTTTGTCCTGGATGTGTCCCTATTTAGTTCACTACGATTGACAGACGGCCAGCGATTTCTGGGACTCATTCCGTCCCTTTCCCTCTGTGGTTTTAGCCCCGAGAGACTATATCTATATCCGCTGAAGGAAGAATAATCCCCAAACTAACTTTGAATGACGACTCTCCTCTCCACCTGTTTATGGATATCTTATTTACTTCATGAAAATTGATAGAATGATTCTATGACTGAGAAAAAATGGATGACTTCCTCTCTAGAGTGGTAACTGAAAATTCTTGTTGATGAAAGGGTGACTTTTCATTTTTCTTTTGCCGCAGAAAAGGAGAATGAAACAGAAATCCTCAAAGGGGAGTTAATCCAAGTCTCTCTTCTCTTTGAGGATCAGATCTATGGCCCCTCACACATTTTTTTTATATATATATTTCGTCATCTTCAAGGGAACATGTGTCATGAGTTTGAGAACCTAACAGAGAATGTCACATTTATTTTTCTATTTCACTCTCTTTCATTTAAGCCATAGGGAAAAAGAACAGTAGGGTGTGTCACAACCAAAGTGATACTTTACGGATTGACTGGATGTGTCCACAACTGCTCCATATTCCCTTATATCATAATATACTACGTCTTTATCAGATAATGTAAGACACTAAAGGAAATAGTGTGCCATTTGGGACAGAACCACACTCTCTGTCTCTGACCTACAGTTCTCTTGGGACGGGAAGATACGTTTCTAAAGCTCAGTTTGGCCCCAAGAGGTTCCATAGAATTTCTTGTTTGATCCTGGGCAAGAACACCACAATATGGGTCATCGACACTCTGCCTGCTGTTTTTCGATAAAAAGGTCACATTACGAAGTCAAATATGGATTTAGGTCTTTCCTTTGACTTACAAAGAACACTAGGCTTATGGCAAACAATCACTGTAAGGCTTTTATAGGTTTATATCATCTGTACCAGTTGTAATGTAAATGTATCTACAATGCTAAAGCAATTATGTTATGAGTAGACATGATCGCATTCACTGTACTTCCTTCAATGCGTTCCTACAGGAATCTACGTTATAATTACACAACATTAGCACACAATAAAAAAGTAGGATGTTTGGCCGAAAAAAAAAATATTATCTCTTTTGTTGCCATTCTAAAGACATTTCTTAGCTCCCACAAGGCAAATTCTAGAAAAGGTTGAATAATGTACTTGGGTGCCAATGACAGGGCCATATGCTGATGCTGAACCAGCACTTCACAGGATTTACTTCAGTCCCTCAAGGAAGTGACCTTTAGGTACAGACAGCTTTTTGACACCTTTCCACTGAATTTTCTGTCTTACACATGATTAGTTTCTTTATTTTTGTGACATTTCTTCTAGCCATCTAAATGACCTTTTGGACAACACAAGAAATTCTTGTTACTTTTCATTGTCCAAACATTTCTTTTTATTTATTCTAATGTTAAACAGTGTTTTTACAAGCAAAGACACACTTAATGTCCATTTAAATAGCTTAGTTACTCCAAAAACGCTATCAGCACAAGGCAGAAGGACTAGAGCCACCGTGGAATCACAAAGAACCGATGCATGTGCTGCGTCAAGGCTCGGCCCGTATCAGCAGAAAAACCGGTGATCGGTTGAAAAAATTAATTGGCGTAAATCTAATAAAGCACCGCATTGATTTTAGCGACACAGTCTCACACCGACGGTTGTAATGATATGCAAGTCAATGTATCATATCCCATATATCCCCGGCCTCGCCATAACTTTTTATTTTGCCCCGTGCCGGTCTCAAACTCCGGTGTGCGTCCCAAATGCAGCCCTATCCCGGGTGTTGTGGTCCCTTTGGGTTCTGCGGCCATTGAAAATGAGTGCACTGCGTGGGAAAAGGGGGGACATTTAGGGCACACTCTTAATGGAGAAGTGCCACCGGACAATACATTATGACAGTAATGTCCAATTTGATTAACAGAATATCTAACAATATTGGAAAACGCCTCTGAGGCATAAATCAACCGTGAAATATTGCTTAGTCATGCCCTCTCCATTGTTGCCTTAAACTCCTAGTTTGATGAATAGGATTATTTAGCCAGGATGGAGTTACTTCAGGGGTGGATCGTTACTTTATTTCATCCAATTTTGAGCTCCAAACGTTCCGCGCTATGTACTGGGGAGGATGAGAGATCACCCTGGGTCCCAAATCACACCCTAATCACTGTGTGATACACAAACTAATCCCACAAAGTGCGCACATGGTTTCAGGTGCGGATGCTGAAAGCATTCGTACATGCGGCCCAACGTAGAGGCTATTTCCTGATAGATCAAGGTGGAAGGGGGAACATTTCTGAACCCTCCATGGATACCCGGCCTGTTAAATAGGCTGAGCTTTACACTCAGCCAGCGCTGACACCTTGTCAGAGATTAAAGTTTACATCACATTTTACATCCACACGACCTCGGTTGGGCCCGTGTCCCAAATGGAACGGATATTCCCGCAATGACAGGAATAAGATGTCTTTTTAGGACAGAGACCTTTGCTAGGCGGAGAGATAAGAAATGTGAAAAGAGAGAGAGTAAGAAGTGAGAGAAAAAGAGAGAGAGAAATTGTGGGAGGAGAGCATTGGCCCATTTTACCTGGGTGAAGGCAGCATCAGTCCCAGAGTCTTGTACAGGACCGTCCCCAGGATGAACACCGGCGATCCATCCATGTCTGATGGGTAGAAGTTAAACATTTTGGTCAGAATTGGATGCATATTATTGTATGTTATGAATATTCAGTGTGTCATCGTACGTACATCTGCACAAACCCTTTTGACTAAATAAACTACGGCACAGTGTTAAGACAATACATCGGCCGGCATGTTTCTCAAAGACCACTCAGACGAGCTCTACGAAAGGAGTTACTAAGAGCTACATATCTTGCCAAGCCGCATTACAAGACACATCTGAACTCTCCTGCCGACAGCACATTAAGCAATGAAGTAGATTGCACTCAACAATTACCGATTGAGGAAGGGTAAATGATTGTCCAACAAATCCTTGACAAAAAAAACTCATTTCCAGTAAGCGATGAGGTTGTCGCCACAGGGTTGCAGGAGCTGGAACTCGGTCCACAACAGTAACCCACGGTAAACCCCTTTTGACCCAGTAATGGTTGGTTGAAAATAGTAATCTGTAGCTGTCCCAGACACCATCTTTAATTTTACTGTCAAAAAGATCAAGACCACAGTTCTGTTCAGGGATATGTGTTTATCGTTACTTCTAATTTATTTTGAAGTTAAAAAAAGAGACCCCATAAAGGTCAGACCCACTTCCCTCCCCATTTCCAGGAGGCTCCCTCTTAGATGCCTCCCACCCAGACACTCCAGATCTTCCCCACCCCCCTTCTCTTCCAATCTCATCAAAAGCTGTCGTGAATATCCCAGTGGCCCTTTAAGAGTCCCGGCTACCCCGGTTAGAGTGGGACAGATTTCAGCAGTAAGTCATAATCCAAGCCAATCGCCATTTTATCTATCTTTGAAATAGTGCAGTGAAGACTGATTACACCAATTAAGCAAAATGTCTGGCAGAGCCACCAGAAACACTCTGGCCTTCTGAGCTAGGGATTTGTTTAAAAGTATAAAGACTTGCTGAGTGGACACTGGACCGACAACTCAATTAACCGTACAGGCTCTCATAAATGAGTCCTCAGGCAACGAGGGCAAGGGCTAAACACACCCGCCTGAAAATAAATGCTACTGGTGTTCTGTTGTTGAGGCTGCCATTCGCAATACAATGCTAACTTGGCCACAAATTCAGTAAACCAATGGAATCCACAGCCATTTTAGTCTTATCTGATTTGGCACCACAGGGTCATGTGACGAGGCAACATTCTGGATGAACTAACCAAATAGGCCATGACCACTGGACAATTTCCTAGATTTAGGCTCAACATACTGTAAACAACAGCCTGAAGATGATTGAAGGGGCCATATGAATGATGTTTACTGTACCTCTAGGAAGAAAACAAACACATATGACCAGTAGATATACACAGACAGGTCAATGTTTTATGTAATATTTGTCTTCAAAGTGACAAACATGTTCCCCATTTAAACATTCTCATCGGTCCGTCTATCTGTTTGCATTGACTTGCAATCTCCTTACACTTGCTTTAGACAGTAAAGCAAGTACTGTGGTCGCCATCCTAAACCACCCTGGACTAGATAATACCAGTCTTGTTCGACTAGAGAAGAAAAGGAGGAGACAAGTTGTGTTAGTAAACACCTTCTGCACCGACTTCTCTTCATCTGATCTTCAGCCCCAATTCCACTGCAACTATCACAATCATCATCACCGTCATTATCGCCATCACCATCATTATCGCCATCACCGTCATGTTACCTGCAGACTGCGGTATGAAGATGCCCTTGGGAATGACCACCTTGTCCTCAGAGTTCCTGGCCCAGTCAACCATGCCTTTCCGTCCCTTCATGGGGAAGTTGATGTCGGTCATGACAGAGACCGCTGGGAGTCTCTGGATACTGGCCACTGTGAGGGAGGAGACAGTAGAGGGTATTAGTCTGACTTTGACTTGCCGTATCCATTATCTGCTCCAGCCTAAAGGGAATGTATTTGCACTGATAATAAATATTTCAACATTTTCTAAACTGTGTTCCAAACATAACCACACAGGAACTACTAAATGTTTTCTATATGACTGGCAGGCAAAGTAATGGAAATATATATAGTCCTTGATTTTCTCAGTACTTTGAGAGGCTGTTTTTCGCCCCGAGAGGACGAGACATCAGCCTCCAAACCAACTCTCAGTTCCCACGATGTACTTGCTAACTTGCAAGCGGTGTGAAGTTCACTTCACACACGGCTGAGTGTTGAAGAGACTGTGCTGAAACATGGAGCTGGTTTCTAATACTTTTAAAAATAATTTGAAATCCCTTACCACAAGCTCAAATGAGCTTACACAGTTTAATGAACCAATGCTAAAAGGGCCCAAACTGAGAACACCAACAGTCTATCATTCCAGGCAGGTTGATATTAGCATGTCAGCGGGTCAGCAGGAGAATCAATACAGAGTGAAACTCACCATTATCGCATCCCTTACAATATGACAATATGTTCTTAAAAATTCTTGGTCACCTAGGGAATTAGGTATTCTTTTGCGTTTGTTCCCCTACTTTCAGGGACTGCGTCTACAACCATCTGCACTTTTCACATTCTCTAGGACAGCTTTTCTACCACTTCCTTTTCCAATCCACTCTCAGTAATCATGCAGGGCCCAAATAGCACCCTATTACCTAAGTGCCCTACTATATGTACTTAAAAATTGTGCACTAAATAGCTACTGAAGCGCCCTGCATTGCTGGAGACACTTCTGCATTGAGATTGAGGCATTGAGGGTTGCCGGTGATTTGATGACACTGACCGTTATCCTATCTGTCTAAAGCCAAACTGATCCCCTACACTGCACGTCTGGCTCAAAAGCTTTTCCGCCCCTGACAAATGTACCACACTGAAACCACATTATTTTAAATAAGGAAACCAACTTCCTTTGTCCCTCAAGAGACGCTGGCATCAAAAGCTTTCACACATGGCTGAGGGCAGTACTGTACACTCCCAATCCTAAATCCAAGACCCAAATTGAATTTGACCAGACCTGAAGAGGTAATCCATGATATTAGACCTAATTTATCATTATGGCAGAATGATATGCATGAATGATATGCTGCATCTCTGCTTCATTAAATGTTTAGAGTCCCAGCCCAACACCGCCAGGATAATGACATAGTAAATGTTAAGAGTCCCTGCCCAACACCGCCAGGATAATGACATAGTAAATGTTAAGAGTCCC